>VXAL01014094.1:7452-24377 GCA_013399475.1 Chauna torquata | reverse complement strand
GCCTGCCCCGGGCTCGCCGGGGTTTTCGTCCCCGCCTCGGGGGAAGCCTCGCAGCCTGCCTCTGCCTTTCCCGAGCCGCGGCTGCCGGCGTGCCGGCTGCCCCTGCCTCGCTCGCTCCCCCACGCCCGCTCTCCCGTTCCGCCTCGCCTGCGCGCTTCTGGTCCCCCCCTTCTGGGAAATCTGCTTGCCTCCCACCCACCCCTTCTTCCTCTCCCTCCCTTACTGCAAAAACAGAATTGCATGAGAGAAGCAAGGCGGAGGGGCTTCAGTGGGGGACGTGGTGTGTTTTGAAGTTCAGCGTGCAAGGGGCTTGCAGACAGGGTGGGCCCTTTGCCTTTATCTCCCCCCCCCGGCTTTTTGAAGGTGTAAACGCGCTTGTATGTTGAATTTATTTCTCAGGTGGAGTTAGTGAGGACTGTGCAGAGGAGTGCTGCTGTGCATGGCGAGATGTTCTAGGGTGCTGACGTGCTTGTGTATCCTTCTGTAGGGCGCAGCTTTTAAGCATCTGCAAATGAGAGTAAAATTGGATACAGGATGTAATTAGATAATACGAGTCTTTCTGTGTTTTCTTTCTCATTCCTTCCTGTGCTTGCTCCCCATTTTGCACCCGAAAGTGCTTTTGGTAGGTTAGAAGTGTGTGTGCATAAGGTATCTCTTCCTGCTTACTTTTCCTTGCAATTTCTTCGTTTGGAAATATATTCATCCCCCTCTCCTGCAAATTGAATTGCCTTTTCAGTGCTTTGCATTTGGAGGAGCAAGTGAGGGAGGCTGTATTAGGTTTGTGCTCTGCCTTCTCCCCCCTCCACCACGCTCTCATGCTCCACCCTCCTTCTCTTTTAGTCGGGAAGAAAAAGAAAATGCCGATGGGGTCAAGTAAACCGTGTGAAAAACAGAATTTTACCATTATTTAGAAGGAGCAGTGATTTTTCTTACAAGCTGTCCCCTTTAGATGCTTCCATGGTACCAACTGCTAAATGACAAATGAAGAGGCTGGAGAGAGGAGAGAAAATAGGTTGTACGGGTTTTGGGAAATGGTAGGGGGAGGAGTGTGGTAGACCTTTTCAATGCGAAAAAGCATTTTGACACCTCTCACATAGTTGGATGGTCGTACTTGCCTTCGCCTTGTCAGGTTATATAGTTTGCTTGTCCTTAATTCTTCAGAAAAGAAATTAAGGCAGGCAAAAACTGCATACTGGAATCTGATTGTATATTAGTGCTTCAGTTAATATTGAGGCATTTGGTCTTCCTTGGAAAGATTGTTTTGGGGCTTCCCATTTCCACATCTTGGACTTTTTTTTTTTTTTTACCCCTCAAATTAACGTAGGAGAAGGAAGAAATCCCTTCTGTATTCTTTGTTATGTTAGAATGTTAGAAGTGATAGTAGACCTCTGCATTAATGTGTAAATGCCATCTGTTGCTCAGCCTGTTTGAATTGTGTTGAAGAAAAGTTCCATTTTGACAGTGGCTTTCAAAAAAAAAAAAAAAAGGCAGGCCCATTTCAGTCCCTTCCTGTATGTACTCAGCCCAGCAGTGATTTGCTCAGAACGAAATGCAAAAGAAATGGGTGGTGATTTTTTTGTGTGTTTTGGTGGCAGGGTTCAAATGAATCACTGCCTTCCGCCGAGGCAGTAATGTTCCTCAAGTTTTCTCTTCGATCCGTTTTCTATGGTAGTAGAACTTGTTAACATCAGTTTGCTTGTTTGCTTTTCTGCTCGGATTTGCTGCTTTTTTTTTTTTTGAGCTGATAATTGCTTTCATTACTTCTGCGAAGAGACTCTATATTTGTGGTAAAATTATTTTCTTTAGCCTTTAGTACGTAGGTTCAGTTCAGTGTTTCTGTAAAAGGAGGAAATTAATGACATGCTTGGTTTCTGTCAATTGAAAGATTGAAATGTTCTGAAAATGCAGAGCTTTTCTGACAGTTGCTGATTAAGTTGTGGGTGTGTGTGCGTGTTGGTAGAGGGTTCTGATTTAAAAAGTAGAAAGAAGCTTTGTGTGAAATAGGATGTTCATGCGCTCTCATTTTAAACGTGCAGTTTAAGTAAGTGCCAGCAGTGTTGCTTAGCCCTGTGAGCTGTTGGTGATAAAAGCTTTTATCACTGTACTGCTTACGCTGTTTTTGACAAACACTGCTTTGGATGCTGGCAAACTGCTAATGACAAAAACAATATCTGTAAAGGAAAAGGTGGGGAGGGGCAATTTGCAATTGTGCCGACATCATTGGTGAGGAAGTAGGTGTGTGCAATGTTGTCTGAAATTTTCAGTTGGTAACTATTATGGCCTCTTTGCGTTGCTGTGGGGGGGTCTCATTTTTGTATTGTGTTTTTTAGGAGCTGGAGGAGGAAATGACATTCAGTGGTGTTTTTCTCAGGTGAAAGGCGCTGTAGATGATGATGTAGCAGAAGGTAAGAGCAATCTTTTACTGTGATTTTTTTTTCTGACTTTTTAGGTACTCTTTAGAAAGATGTGAATGCAATCTTAGTGTTGTATGCAACTTGAGCAAAGCAAATAGGCATTTAATGTGCATTCAGATGCCTCGATTCAGGATCAAACTGTGCTGACAGTACTGTTCACACTTTTAAGAAGGGCTGAATTCAGGCTTCTGAAGTATTTTGCTGGAATTGTTTTCCAGAATTGTTAGTTAAATTTTCCTGTCACTCAGTTTTTGCTTTGTTTTTTTTTCCTAATCTGCAAAATGGGAAATGTGATACTTGCATTCTGCAGGGAGGTGTTGCGGCAATTAATTAATGTTTGTATTCTTTGAAGACCGAAGTATTAGATAAAGATCAAGTGATTTTCCCAGTCTTTCCAGCTTCTGTTAACCAGGAGAGGAGGAAATCAGAATATTTGTGCATGCTTACCTACTAAGTAAAGAGGGGTTTTGTGTTTTAAAATGATGCTGGGAATTGCCTAAAACTTTTCGTAGCTAGGGCTACTAGTGCTGGCAGTGACAAATGTCATCTTTTACTAAAATGGCTGCCCCTGATTGTGACTGCAAAAAATGTGCTTGTTTTTCTTTTATTTTGATTGGGGATCATTAGAGGAGTCGTGCTGTGTGCTGCTCAGCTGTACTAGTGAGCAAAATTTCTTGTGTGATCTTTTTTTGGGAAAGTTGCACTGACTTCTAAGTTTCTTTGGCCATAAGGTCCTACTTGTGTGATACAACCTGTAAAATCATGAGTTAATTTTTCTTTTGCAAGCAGTTGGCCTTGTCAATTGTGCAGTTTGTAACTTTTCTTTTTTTTAAACATCTCCTGAATGCTCTGACTTAAAGACGAGTGAGATTAATGTCATGTTTAGAGAAGTGGTAACTACAGTTCCCGTTATTTTCTCATTTGATGTGTGGGTCAGATTAACTTCCAAAGGCTGAAAAAATAAGTATAAACATAAGAGACTTATTTTTATTTATTAGCTACAGCTTGTGGCAAACAAGGTGATTTCAAAGACTCCTATCATTTTACAAGCTGAAAGATGGCTTTTGGAAGCAAGAAAGCTGTAACATATTTCTAAAGCTGAGTTTTAATTTTTTGGGGGGAAGTATATTTTAAAGCTTGAACTCTAAACTGCTGTTAAACGTAGTATAATCTTTTTCCTCTGACAAACTTTACATTCTGTAACCTTTATTTTAAATACATCTCAAACTAAATCCTCAATTAAGTACAAATATTGAAAGAGTTATGGTTGTGTGGCAGGTGCTTGAAAATAATTCTTCATTAAAATAGACATGTTGACATGCATATAATAGTAATGAGGTTTCTGTATATGTGTATGATAAAGTGGCTTTTACAGGGAACTGGAAATGCAGAAGTCAGGAAATAGTTTGTCCTTAACTTCCTTAGCTGTTCTGAAGTGTCATACTTTGTTCTCTGAAAGATGGCTTGCTAGCCGCCTGCTTCCTGGCAGGTTAGCAGCTGTACTGTGTGTTGCTGGAGTGAGTGTCAGTGGGTGGAGTTCGGGGAAGCCTTCACTGTAAGTGAATTAACTAGCCTCAGTTTTGACAAGCCAGTCAGGACACTTTCCAGAAAATTGTGTGTCCATTTTTGATTGTATGGAATATTTAGACTTTTGATTTTGTGACCCAAAGAGCAAAGAAAAGTGTAGTGTCGTTGCCAGCTCTCATTGACTTACGATGAGTCTTAAGGTGCAGACCCCAGAGCCTCAACATCCTGCGAGACATCCTGAAATTTAAATGCCTACATACTGGAATGAGGTCCCAGGGTTGGTATTATACTTGATTGTAATGAATTTGTTGAACTGAAATTCTAAGCTCTTCCTAGGCTTTAAGAACTTCCAATGCATGCTTGAAGTTGTTAAAAGCCAGCTGTCTAGTCATAATGCAACTTTACCTTCCGTGCAATCCTTGGAGTTCCTATTATGCTTTATAATGTCTATCTGAAATACTGTTGGAAGGGTCCATAATGTATCAAGCTGAAACTTACATGTTTCCTTTTATAAACTGTATTTCTGGCTTTAAGGTTCACTCTAATAAAATGAAGCCTTGTGTAGCTGTTGCAACATTGGAATGGCGGTTTTGCATGCTTCTGGTGCTCCTTCAAAATACCGAAGGACAAGTTGACAGTGGCTCTTAGTCTAGTCTGACCTTTCTTCCCCTCCCTGCCTTTGTCTGCTTTCTTGTGGCAGGCTCCATGGTGAAAGCTGAAGAAAATTTTGCTGTCTGAAACTTAAGTGATTCTTTAACCACTGTGGTCTGCAGGCTAACAAGTGTGGGCTCCAATCATGTCTGTGACTGAGGACAGTGCCAACAGTGCCAGTTTGCCTAGGGTAGTACCTAGGGTGTGAATTTTTGGTTTTTGAAGTGGCTTTAGAACTCCAGTTTTAAAAACTTAACTTTTGTGGAATACTGAAACTTCACTAGAAACAAAGAGAAGAAAACAAACCTGGAAGAAATGGAAGAAGTATGTTTCACTTTGTTTTCTTCCTGTTCTTAATAGAATGTTGCAATACTTATAATGAAAAGTTAACATAAACTAGTGTATCTGTCAACCAAGAAAACTGCATTCATTCAGTTGCATTTAGTAGTAGAATGTAAACCTGTAGTCTCCCTAAAATGTTGTCTATAAAACAAGCCAATGGAGAGTAACGCTTTTAATTAATACAATAATAATGGCAGCAACTTTGAAAAGTTTGTGAAGCATGCTAGTACATAGCTTCCTGTAGATCTGAGGTCAGATCTGACCGCCTCACCTTCACGTAATATGAATAGCCAACAATTCTGTAGATGCTTAGGCTAGAATGACTATTAAAAAGTCAATATTTGGTGGGTTTGATGGCTGAAACATGAGCTATCACAGGATCCAATTTTTAATTTTCTGGCTTTTGAAGCACTGTGTGGTAGGTGGGTGTCACAGTATTTTAGAGATGAGGGTGGAAGGAAAAGAGGAGGCAAAGCTGTTACTAAAGCCTGAGCAGTGAAGATGGCAATGACCATTAAGGGCCCGCCTGTACCATTCTGTTTTGGCAAAGCTCTTACAACTTAAGGAATATGTCTGTGTCAGGAATAGCAAACCAGCCTCTTCTCTCAGCAAATACGGAATTTCTCTTTGGTTGTAAGCTTTGGCCTGGCTCTGTCACATCAAAGTTAAGTATAGAAATTGGATTCTAAGTTGAAATCTAAGTGTCAGCTTCGTTATAGTTGGTGTCCTTAATTTTAACTGATGGCAGAAGGTTGCCTTTTTGTCATGTGGCAGTCCATTGCATAAGGGCAAAGGGATTGTGGCTTCAGCTGTCTCTGCTTCTGAAACAGCTGATTCTTTGCTCAACAGAAGTTTTCCTCCCTTCTCAGCTTTATATTTGTCTTGCTGGAGCCCAGTGCTACAACATATCTGTGCTCAACTTGTCATTCTGTCAACTCTGGAGAATCCAGAACCAGGACAGTAGGTTAGACAAGACTTTTCCAGTGGTGAAAGCAGAGTCGTTGTCCTTGATAAGTTCAGTGGTCAGGGTATCAAAAGCATCTGTAATGCATGGATTTCTTCTTCTTTTGTGCCATCACTATTTCAGTGCAGGTAAGACTTAACAATCCAGAAATGCTCAAGAGCAGACATTACCACATTTTCTTAGTAGAAGATTAGTTTATGGGAATGACTGCAGAAAAGGAGTACAGAGATTTTCTGCAGTTTCTTTGTTTTGGGGCTTGTTGTTCTGCTGTTCTGTTCTCCAAGATGTAGCATTAGGGCTACTCCAGTTGGAAACAACTTAAGAACTGTCTCTGAAAACTAGACGCTAGCTTAATGGAATGAGTTTGTACTTCAGAACAAATTAAGTCAAATTTGTTTAATTACTTGGCAGAAGGAAGCTGCTGTATCTAAATGTTTTTTCAAGTGTAATCCAAAGATATGTAAAAGTCTGATAGTGTGCGTCCAAGGCCAGGAGCCAGGAACTTAAATCCTAAGCTTCAGCTTCACCCCTGGTCTTTAACAAGCTATGTAACTGTTTCAGGCCTGAATGCCTCTGGAAGAGGCACTGGAGTATCTGCTGTGGGTGCTGTTAAGTCTGATACTGAACCATTCTGTGCTTCTTTGTTAATAATCTATCACTTGATTCATGTTTCCTCTCTATAGCCCAGACATTGCTGTAGTCTGTTGCAGTTTGTGCAGATGATGAACAGATGAAGTCTCTTACATTTCTATCCCTAGCCAAATTGCATGTGGTCAGAGATGTAAACAAGGTTTGACTTTTCTCTTGTTCAGGAATGTTTTCTCCATTTAATTCTAGGTATGTTATATCTTTCAAATGTAGTTTTTGTGTTTATGTTTGGCAGACTTCAAAATTGCAGAGCAGCTATGGGAACTGTTACTACTTTAGTAGTGGTAGTTTGTCTTCAATACACCAAAATAGTTGTCATTAACAGTAAGGAAAACTGAAGCCAGGAGTGAGAACTGCAGAAAAGAGCAGCTTACCACCATCTGAAGTTCACTATCTTCTCCTGCCTTATCAGAAGACTTTGTCAAGTAACGTCTGTGTGTAACAGGGGGTTAGAGCTGCTGAGCCTCCTTCCAGAAAGTTGGTTAGCGCTGCCCTGTCAGCCTGCTGCTCCTGGTGGCACATCCTGTTCTGTCACCTTAGCAGCTACTTGGCTCTAGATAGAGGGGTGTTGGTGGGATCAGCTGGGAAGAAGGGCTTCTACCCAGCTGTGTCTGTGGGCAGGAGTCACAGAAGGAAAACAATGGCATTATTATAGAAGTGATGGAGAGGCTTTTTTTCAAATGAGAACTGATGCAATAGGAGTGGAGGAAAAATTCTCAAAGAAGTACCAAAGGTGTGAGGAGAGAGTTTGGGATACTAATGCTGAAGAAAGATTGGGGTACAGTTATGGGAGGGAGCTTAACTTCTGTTTCTGAGGGCTGTGGTTCTCTATGCTCATGAAGCACATCAGGAGTGAGGACTAGCAATAGGTTTGTTTAAAGGGGTAGTTTGAAATACGCTGTTGAAAATGAAGGAAAAAAAGACCCAAGGTTTATAGTCCTGTCCTGCCTGTGTTTTTAAGTCTGCTTCTGTATTAGAACTCTTACCTTCTGCTGGTTGTAGAATGGCTGTCTGTATCTAGAGAGAGAAATAGGCTACTGTGTTCTAGGAAGTGCTGGTCTAAATTGACTGGAGCGTGCGCTTCTATGAAGTTCCCCAAAACAAAGAGCATTTAGCAAACAGCTAAATAGTAAGTGGCTGTAGTTCCCTAGAAGTTGTTGTCCTCTTCTGACAAGAGTTTGGTAGCTAGGGCACTTCAACTTGTCAGTCATGCTGACCGGCCTTGTGCTCTGCTGTTCATGGGAGCTCTTGCGCTTAGATCAAAAATCAGATGGGGAAAGGAGTGGTATTTCTGTGTTGTAAATACAGCAGTTACAGTGATCAAGGCATCAGACACCAAGCATACAAAGGAGCATGACTCGACTATCTGTGGAAATCCTGGTGGATTACAGCTCTTGATCAGCTTTGTGACACTTCTTAGTTTTTAATTTTGAAGGTGCTACCTGAAAGGTTCTGTTTTGGGTACTTCTACCTGAAAAATGGGCTTCCATAGCTTCCTAGAATGTGCATAGGAGAGAGCTAAAATCATGAAGAAAACTTCTGGTGGAGGCATTCCTGAAGTAAGAGTTAAGAGCTGGGTGTTCCTAGCTGTGCTGTTTGCCTTTTTTTTCCCCCTGCTGTCTTCTGACTTGCCTATTTAGGCCATGGCTACATGTTTGGCAGCATTTCTGCTTAAAGAGGCACTCCTTCCCACTTTGCTGGCACCAGTGTTCATGTAACTGCACAATGAACTCGTCTGGGAAGCTGATCCAGCTGAAAAATACTTAAAATTGTGGTTTTGACTGGATTATTTCTCAGCTGAATTGAACCCTGAACTGGTTCTGAGTGCTGTGTGTGCGCTTGTGCCAGCGTAGTGTGATGAGTGATCAAGCGGCTCAAAGGAAGAGGAGGAGCTCTGGAAGACAGTCTCTTTATAGGATTTTATGTACAGTCAATACAAACCCCCTGATCTTGAAGTGCTATGCTACTACAAATGATAAAATAAATGAGTAAAAAGGACTTCAGAATTTCACTGTTGAAGATCCGCTTTGAGCACGTGCTGTGTCTGAAGGCCAGCAATGGATATATCCAATACCAGTACTGTAATGGTAATCTTAGGAGGTTGAACTACAACACTGGCTTAATCAAATAGTTGAAACTTTCCTATGGTGCACTGGTGCTTGACAGAGATCCTGCATCACTGGGGATCATCTTTGGAGATGGGAGACTTAAGTTAGCTGAAGTTGGTCCAAGCCTGTGCTGCTGTTGAGGGGGTGGGGGGCAGAACTGAACCTGTATGTGTAGGCTGGGTTACTTGCAGTGGAATCAGATCTCTGAACTTAAGGCTGTGTGGATGTGCAAACGCTAATGGTGTAAAGAGGGGGTGATGAAAACATGCCCGAGGGCAGGTGGAGAATGCAGAACTACCTCGTTTGGTAACAGTGTGGATTCGGGTAGGTATAAGCCAGTTGGCAATCTGCTTTGCAGTGTCAGGTCTTGATTTTTCCAAATTAGATATTGCGCGTGCATGTGTGTGAGCACGCATAGGGACAAACACGGTGTCATTTGTCACTAGGTTATAAATAATGTTTTTGGTGTTTTTCTGCAGCGGAACTAGTACACATGGAATAGGTTTTCATCCTCCAGTGTCCACACAAGCAGTATGTGAAATGAGAGACGTACTCGGTTAGCATTGTTATTAGCTCTGCTGGTTTAAAAAAAAAAAAAAAAACCCATAGTGATAACACAGCATTTTTTTTAGTTTCTTGGAAGTTCTTGTAGAAAAGAATACCAATTAATTGGGAGATAGATTACTTGCTGATTGCTTTACAATAAAGCACTTTAGATAATACAACAAACGATAATCTTCTCTTACCATGTCTTACCACTCTTAATATGATTTGAAAAATGGATCCCTTGTTTGAGGTTTTTACTTAAACTAATGTATTGTCGTACATTTAGATGCTATAGAACGAGGCCTTCTTTGTTCTGGGTGCTCTTTAAGTGTGCATGCAATTAAATCTGCTATGTCCTGTACCTCCTGTAGTAAAAATATCAATTTCTGATGGTACCAAACTAAGGCTACTGTGTGTTTTTTCCTCTTTAGGAAATGCTGTGATCTTGAAACTGTTCTCTTAGTATAAGATGCTTTTGTTACTGCCTTAAGGGTATTTTCCAGACCTTTTTTCATATTATTCATAATATGCAGTACCATAACTGTCTACAATATTTTTAGTATAGGGTGAGAAGTTTTGTGGAATAATTCAGTGTTCAGTAATTATGTGAAACTGTGAGCTTTACTGTTCTAAAAAAAGAAGAGTGAAAAGTTCTGACATAGGCAGGCACATTGTGAGTGTGAGTCGTGACAACAGCTGTTGTGTTTCTATGACAATAAAAAGAGAAATACAGGAAGCGTGTTGTTCGAAACAAACCCCATTTGGAATAATCTTTCATGAAGAACTGGTAGGTTCTAAAGTCAGAATCTGGATGGTTTTCTACATTTTAAATTTGAGTGGAATATGTGTGATATAACTTTGATTAATATTTTATGGCTCAGTTACGCGCTTAAAACGTGCACTAGCTAGATGTTGCTTGTGTAGGGTTAGCATGCAAGTAAGCTGGAAAGAGGCAGGGTACGGTTGTTCTATTACACTACCGATGTGAGTCTTAGTAGAAGTGGGGCAAAGAATATGTGCTGACCTCTTCATGCAGAGGAGGCAGTCTAAAAGGCCTCTTCTGTCTTAAAAGAGGTGAAGAATTGATACTTTGATTGTGTGTGTGCTTGTTATGATTTTATCCAGGGGGCTTCCTTGACATGATGTACTATTGCACACTTTCTGGCTACCCAGAAAGGACTGCTTTAGGACATTGCTCTGGGCAGTGTGTGGTGGTACATGATGGTGGTCTGGCCTTGTTTTCCGTGACTGGCAGTTCTGCAGTTGTTGGGCTTACCTTTAAAAGGAAGGTGCTGGCTAACAGGACTTCAGGTGGGGTGTTACTCTTAAGCTGATGATACTGAAAATTATTATTTTGAGGTTTCTGTGCATGACTGTAATTCAGTTACAGAAATAGAAGCAACTGCAAGCTTTTCTCTTCTAACTTATGCTTTTGTTAAGCACTGGAGGAGAAATTATTAATTTGGTCAGCCATTCTTGACACAAATGTATTTTCCTCCCAGCGATCCACAAGTGATAGCACCATTAAGAAAACCAGCCTATTTGGGTCACATGTTAAACCCCTCAGGCAGATAGACTTGCATCTAATTTTGGTTAAAAAAGAATTTAGGGTTAGGAAGAGAGGATTTAAAAGTTGTACTGTAAGAAAGATTGATTTCCCAGGTACGTGGAATGCATTTTGGGTGGAAATGTTTTTCTTTTGCATTTTCAGTTGTAGTTCTTGTATTAATGCTCTGGGAATAACATGATTTCCAAGCACACACAGTTGATGCGTGAGGTTTTTGAGAAGTTGAGAAAATATAATTGCGTATATTCAGGAACATTTAAGGTATTTGAGACTTTAGACTGTAGTTGCTTATTTAAAATTAGGAAACATAATATATACTTGTCTGTTAAATGCTGGTAACTATATTTTGTTTTTTCCTTGAGGAATATAAAAAGTATTCAAGGACCATTCTTTGATCCTTAAAATCAGTGACTGCAGCTGGCCTTTCTTCTGTGAATCAACTTCTAACCTTCTAACAGAAATTGTGATCTTACATGTGTTTGTATATAGTGCTTATAAAGAGTGTGAAGATCTTGTTTTTTTCAAATCACTTGACTTTTTAAAGTAATTTGGTCCAGCAGGCAAAAATCTATGTATTAAAATCATTATTTAGCTTGAACTCTCATAAATGTATGATGATTCTGAAAGATGCTTTTGAGATTTCCTGGATTTTTTCCGATGTAGTTGCAGAGCAAAAGCCTACCTAACTTCACAGCGTTCTTAATGCCTCGTGTATGGGCTCATTCATAGAAATATTGACAGAATTGGAAAAAAATCTTGCATTATCTCTTAATAATTGTTGTTAAACTTGTTTGTAGTGAAACGTAGCCTGGGAATGGAATGAGAAATGAGAATTCAAATTGCTTCCTGCCCTGCCCTGCCCTGTAAGTTCACTGTCACTTCAAGAGGCTGCTGCTTCTGAAGGAGTTGGTTCCTTCCTTGCACCTTTACCAGTTGCTGCTTTGTGCTAACAAGTAGCTGCACAGTGATCGCTTTGGGGAACAGACCTGAATGAAAATTAAATGTCTTGAGTTATTTGTTATCAGATGAATTTTATCTTGAATTGGTTTCCCTAGACTGATTTGTGAAATGGTAACAAATGTTTGTGGTGGAATAGGGGTGGTGCAGGAGATGAGGGGTGAGTGGATGGATTGCTTCTCTTGGATACGTGGTAATGGTTTTAAGGTACTATGTGAACAACTTAGCCTATTCCTTAGCCTTTGATGCTTACAGTTGGTATATGCTTGTTCATAGACCGCCTTTCATGTGGAAAACTCTCATTGCAGTGAATTGGGATATGTTTGAGAATCTCTTTTAAAAGATCAACGTGAAGAAACAGCAGTTGAAGTGTGCAGACTCTTTCATGATCTAGTCTAGCAGTGAGAAAATGGCACTGCTTTATAGAGGTAATAACAAAGCATTCATAAGCTGTATTTAGTGGAATGTGGAACTGGCAGGAGTGACTTTTTGACCAAAAGTTTAAAAACTTTCTGTAGAAGCCTCCTGCTTTTCTGTCTGTTCTCACAGTTTCGGTTTTTGGATTAGGGATTTGGTTTGCAGCTTAACTTTATTTACTTTGTATTTCTTTTCAAGAAATATGCAGGACCTTTGTTTTACATCAGTCCCTTTTGGAAGTAATAACCCACTCTTCAGGAGCGGCGGAGGCTGGTAACAGAACAATCCTGTTACTGGAGCAGAACATGTGCTGTGCTTAACCCAACAGTTTTGTCTCTGACAAGATTTAGATGCCTCAGAGGAAAGTGCAGGCAGAAGATAGCATTTAAAAACAAAACAAACCTCTAGGATTGTGCGCACCAAGTTGCTGGCCCCCTGGAGCTTGTGGATTCTCTTCCTTGATTTGACCTGATGAAGCTTGTACCAAACCTGGGAATAACACATCTACTTGCTCATGTGGCATACTCACCCTTATGCTGTTTCTGCAAATCAGTGAAGTATGATCTAAATTGTCATCTACAACTGTGCTACAAGGTTGTCTCTGTGTTCTGTTCCTTGGTGCTCCTGTGCAAGGACTGTTAAGCGTGTATGTTGGTAGGAAAAAAACGACACGACAGAGTGATTGCATCTTGTGTAGGAGCGCTTCTGGCTTAATCTTTCCTCCTTGCTGGCTGCTGTCGTTTTGAAGAAGTCAGCAAGAGAAGATCATGTACACAGCCTCTTTTGTCTTGTAAGCTTATTTATGTATGTGTTGAAATCCGTTTTCCAGAAGTTTTACTATTACGTAACACTCAAGTGGAAGTTGTTTGGTACCTTCCAGTTCACGTTCTTTCTAACCATTGTCTTTTGAATGAGGCTTAAATTTCTTAAATAGCTGTGTGTTTGTTTCTGTTTTTTTCCACTTTTTGCCATGTTTAAAATTTAGGTTTAAATTTAATTATCCTGAGGGGATAAGGAAGACTAGAAATTAAGATAATTGAAAGTAATTATACTGAGTCAAGATTCATCTGGAAGGGTGGCAGATCATTTTAACCCCTCCATGCTTTGTTTTACTTATCTGTAAGACTAGTGCACCTGCTGCCCAAAATGGGGTTCCAAAACTTTTATTGCAGGGAACTTTGAGATCTTTGCAGGATAGTAATATAGCTAAATATTCTGTATCTTGTTTTTATAGCTGTTACATAACTTTTCCAAGATCAAAGAAAGGGTCCTAATCTATAGATAGAGAAGATGCGATGTAAAGTAACTCCCTTAAGAATACAGGTCAGTATTTTGCTCAGATTTGTGGACTATACGTAATCTTTTTAAGATGTGGTATAAATGTGAGGGCCTGTCTTACAGAGGTGTCAAGATGGTATATTCTGTTTTGCATCATGTAGAGAAGTGTGAAGAATTTCTGAAAATCCAGGCTTCAAATCTCTGCTTAACAACAGCAAAAATTTTAGAAGCCGAAGCTTTTATGCTTGGGCCTGAATGAAAACACAGGAAAATACTGGCCAAGTGGAAAGAAAGCAATTGGTAAAGGGAATACTGTTTTCCAGGTTCCAAGTTCCACAGCAAAAAAAAAAAGCGCTAAGTGTTAAAATGAGCTAATAAAGGAGTGGATGTCCATAGTGAGTGAAGTAATGTGAAGTTTTTATTCCACAATCACTTGAGAGTCAGAATTATGTATTCACCTCTGCTGGAAACTTCAGTTGCACTTGTGACCTTCACAGGCGCTGTGCTCCCCGGCAAGCTGCCTGAAGTTCATCTAGTTAGCGTGCCTCCCTCCCTCCCCACTCCGTTATGGTAGGTAAGAGTGATTTTTTTTTTTTTTTTTTTTATTTTTCNTTTTTTTTTTTTTAACTTTCCTTTTCCTTCCTTAGAAGGAGGCACTTGACGTGTGTCTGAGTTGCAGTGGTTGCTGGCATTCTGGAGTCTGACACTTGAAGATTAAAAGCCTTAGAAATTTTTGGCCTTAACTTTTTTCCCTGAACTAAAAACTTTGGTCAAAAAAATGTATGATAAGAGTCTGAAACAGCATGATAGTTTTCAGGAATTGTCTTTTATATTTACAGCAGAAATGCAAACCAGACTACAGAATTCCAGTAGCTGATTTTGAAGAGCATTGCCAAATCATGATATTTTTTGAAAGTACTGCTACTAATTTTTAATTTGCAGTGTGTTTTGTAATGGCTTCAGCAAAATAATAAAAAATAAATAAAAATACTCCAGTGCTCTTAATCTGTAGCATTCTCAGTGACAAATCAAGAAAGGCATTGCCTAAAGGCTTCTGCTATGTACATACAAAACAATAGCACAGTATGTTATTTCCAAATGTATTGTTATTTGCAAACAGAAAACTAACCACTGGCTTTTCTGTGCTGTGCAGCCTATTGAAATTCTGGCTGTGATTCCAGCAGAGACTTTTCCATAAATAGCTCTGCACTACTTCGGAACACAAACAAGCCTCCTGAAAAGATCTAAAGTAAGGTCTTCTGAGGGGACTGTTTGGCCTGTGTTATTAGTTTGTACTTCGGTGTAGATACTTTGGTGGAAGCGAGGAATGTTTCTATAGGTTGAGGTGGGGAGCTGTCAGCAGGAGTTGAGAAGTAAATAGTTACTGATTCACATTAGTTTCAAGGACTCCTGAATCACCTGACTCAAGTGAAGGAAAAAAAGGATGATAAAAATGCACAAATGTAAGCAGAAACAGGTATGTTTTCCTTGTTAGTATTGAAGAGCTCTTAAAAACAAACAGATGCCATGTGGCAAGTAAATACAACTTGAAATAGAAATGACTTATTTCAAGGTGCAGTCACCCAAATTAAAGCATCCTTTTAAAATTTGTACTGAATGGATGTTTGGTTAGGTGAATTAATACATAGCTAATTGCATAGTGCGTATTTTTCAGTGCCATCTAGGTGAACGCGCCCTTCAGTAAGTAATACAGGGGTAACTTTTGTGTAGACATGTTCAGCTATAATCGGTGTAAGCTTTCTTGACTAAGGTACTGTGTTGTCTTGAGGAGAAGCTTATAAACCTGTGACTTAAGAGGGGTGAGTAAATACTTCACATTCACCTGGTGATTCACCTAGTTCACAGGGCTGATTTTCCCCTAGACCTATTGCTACTAAATATTTTAACAAGCAGAAATCCTCTTTTTAAGGGAGTCAAAGAGCATGAATGTAACTTTGGTACTTGTGAAATCCATGCTTTCAGTGGTAGACTCTTCAGTGCTCTGCTCAGCCCCTGGTTATCAAACAAACGTGTTTATCATCTGTCACAACAAAATGAGGATGGTATCACAGGAAAGGGCTGAGAAGACCTTGGGAGCTTGTTACTACGTTCTGTAAATGCAAAGCTTTCAACTTTACTCCTGATGGATGTTTATTAAAAAGCCTTCATCTGTGGACATTTTACAGCCTTGGAAGCATATACTTAAAGCTTAACTACGCATGTTTTTGAATAACATTTTTTTTCATAATGTTTAAAATCACATTTGGCAAAGGAGCATGTAAAATTTATGTGGATATTGCACACTGGTTTTGAATGGAAATCAGCTCTAATACCCATAGAAGGCAAGGACTTTGTGCTATTAACTGGATATAACTTAGTGGGAAGAACAGCTTAGCCACTAGCACTTTTTTAAGACCTAGATGGTATTTCTGAGATTGAGATTTTTCAAGAACATTCTTGCTCATTCCTCCCATGCATATTGAGAACAGTTCCATTAGAAAATGAAAGTATAAATAAAACAGCTTGGCAATACAGCAAAGCACTTCTGCTACGAGGGGTAATTAGCCTCTTCTTGGAAAATATAGATACATTGCTAGCATGTTATCTTTATCACAGTGAGAAGAAATAAAGCTTAAATAAATCTTTTTCTAATTCTTTTAATGTATTTTGGGGAATTCTGATAGTAGGTATAACTTGAGTTTCATAGTGCATTTCATATGAGAATTATGGAGCACTTTTTGAAGTATTACATATCCTGCAGGTGCCTAGTAAGTATGTGGTACTGCGACTGAGCTTTAAGACTACAGATTTTCCAGAGAGCAGTGGGTTGAGCTGGACTTCTGGTCTCCTGAATCTTCACTCTGCATATGGCTAATGGGATGTCCTTTATCTGCAGGTCAGCAGGAATGTTTTCAGAAGAGCCAGAAGCAGCAATGCTGTTCTCCTCTGAGTAGAGACGGTTTGATTTTTCTGTTCCAGCATGAAGTTTATTCTGGAAAATGAGTAATCCTGAATTTTTGTCCTTAATGTCAGAATTGAGATAGTTCTTCCTTGGAAGTTAGGTGTGCAGGAACTGTTTTGGTGTAGCTTTATTAATGATGCTTTGTAAAATAAAGCTCTGCAGGCAGAAAATGTGTTGGAACAAGTCATGTACTGGAGTACTAAGGCTAGACAAATGCAGTGGTAGAGCAGAAATAATCAAATCTGTTATTTATAAGCCTTTTTGTCTCTATTCTCCTGCTATTGCCTAATAAATCCTTCAGTTCTGTGAGTGATAGTGACAGAACATTCAGGCTCCTGAGGGGATCTTATTTGAAACAAATTGTGGGCATGAAGTTAAGTTGCTGCTTGAGTTAATTTTGTTCCCTTTTAATCAGATAACGCCTAATCTGTATGTAGTTGTATAAAGGGCAAAAATGACAAGTAAATCCCTAAATTCTACACAATACAAATATAATTTAACCCTTCTGTCATCTTTCTCCAGGAACGTATCTCATAAATCAGTG
>VXAL01014093.1:0-16670 GCA_013399475.1 Chauna torquata | reverse complement strand
TATTGGTAGCTCCAGCTGAAGTTCAAATCATATGGCTGAAGGGGTGATGGGTGGAACATAGGGGTCATTTTCATTTTGGTTTTAGTCTGCACTTATCTACCAGGTGTTTGTACTAGAGTTTAGTTTAAAAATACAGCTATGCATGTGCATGCACACGTACACACTAGTTAAGATTGTTAGGAACAACGTAAGTAAAAGCATTTTGGAAGAGCCAACGGTTCTGGGTAAATCAAGCATCTGTGATCACCAGTGTGTGGAGGTTCCTAGGGATGCACAGGTCTGTTCCTCAATTTTGAGAGTGGTGGTAGCTTTCTTATACCAGTACTCTTCAGGAACTGGTAAGAAGGTTTGGGACTTGAGGTCTGTCTTCACATCTTTCAGGAAGATGAAAACTGTAGTCTCTTGCTTTTTCATTATGTATGTTTGGGTATGTAGTTTTTTAGGCTACAGTACAAACCCAGTTACTGAAATGTGTCAAGGTATTATTATATGACAGACTAGTGTTATATGACAGACTAGTGTTCCGTTAAGGAGTACAGAACATGAATTACTAAATAACAAAGCTGCGGTAAAGCAGATCTTGGAACTTTTTCTTCTGAAGCTGTGCAAACTGAGTTTGGTCTATTCTGGTGCTTAAGAGTTTGTAGAAGCATAGCTCTTGGTCATTTGAGGAGTACCTCTGGCACGAGTATGAAATAATTTTCAGTGGAGGAAACTAGTCATCTTTTTATTGCAAAATTAGAAGTTTAATATTGTATTTGTTCCAGCTTCTTCCTTTGTAGTGTTTCTGATAAGAAAGTATTGCTTGTGTTGGGTTTTAGTACACTCAGGTAACTTGGGCATCTACATTCTGTTGTACTGTACAAAAGCTTGGAAGATCCAAATGTTACAGTATGCACCCCCAGACTTACCACAAGGTGGCATTAAAATACTGCAGTTGGCTGGATTTTGTAATCTTAAAATTTTGTGCTATCCAAGCAAGCATCCTTGTGGAAATAAAAAAAAAAAANAAAAAAAATAAAAAATTACTGTAACTGATTTAAGCGGTTTAGGGAGAGAATGCAAACATTTTCCTGACTTGTTCTTGCTCTTACATTTAAAAAAAAAAATAAAAAATTATTACCTTATATTGAACATAATTATGTGGATTACTGGTTTTTGATAGGGATATTGTTTGTTTTTACTGTTGAGTTTTTAGGTCTTGTTTTTGGATGTGCTTCTAATTGCTGTAACTGGTCTAGGATGCTGCTGATGAGGAAATACCTTTCAAAAGAAGAGGCTGTGAAGGTTGAATAGTACACAGCACGGTATTGTTGTAAATGTCTTCATTTAAGAGGGGGGAAAAAAGCTTGTAAAATAGCCAGTTGAAAGTGGATTGTGATATCTTAGGTTTTATTCACCAATGGGAGCAAGATGTCTTATCTCTCAGAAATGTTCGCTTTGGTCAGTTCTGTGGAATAAGTTATTTTTTTAAAGTGTTTTTAGCTTTCTGACTGTGTTCAGGATATGAATATCCAGAAGTGTTCATTTTGTCGAACCTTGCTATTTGATGTATGATAATTCATCATCTACATGTTTCCATTTGGAAGGATGGTGATGGGAGTGGAGTATTGTGGTTATTAAGCATGTTCTCTGATACAGCATCTCACTTTCTGTAATTCATTGTCAGCAGCTATAAGGCTTTTTAATGTTGAAGACCTGTGCTAATAGGTAATGCTGTAGTACACCAGCTGTCGTAATTCATGCGTAAGTGGTGATAAGGGAAGGTAGCTGAGATGTAAATGTATGTCTGTAGTGTAAACAGGAGGACAGTTCCCACATGGAGAGATTTTTAGGTTTCATTGTAGTGAGTCCTTGATGTTTTCCTTGAGATTTAGGTAGCGGGGAGGGGTGGAAACCCATACAGAAAAGCTTCTACAAGTGTTATCAATTCCAGTTTCTTAATTTCTTTTGTGATTGAATAATTGAGTACTGTTTTGTCAGAACTCCTTGACTTACTTTCAGCGATGGCTATCATTACTGAGCTTTATGATCCTGCTGAACAGGAGTAGTTGGCAGTAATTTTTCACTAGACTCTGCAGATCTAGATTTGTCCTTGGAGGTGGAGCATGGCAGAATTGATAAATGAGTGCCTGGCATTTGATGTGTGTTTGTGTAGGGCTGAGTGGAGAAGGGGGAGATGAGAAGGCTGTGCTTTCTTTGGTGACAACCTAGAAGATAAAATGCATGTAGTTACTAAGTTGAATCTTTCTTTCAAAATTTAATGTCTTTGTTAATTGCTCTGTTGCTATGGTATATATAAAGAAAAGTTTTCTTTATCAAAACAAATTGGGCTCAAGATACATCTTAAAATTCGGTAAGTATTATTAAGTGTTTATATAGATGCACGGAATAGAAAAGATAGTAACATTCTTTTCAGTAAAAGTGTACAAGTAAAATGCCTAAATCAAAAAAATTTCCAAC
This sequence comes from Chauna torquata, assembly GCA_013399475.1. Lineage (NCBI taxonomy): Eukaryota > Metazoa > Chordata > Aves > Anseriformes > Anhimidae > Chauna > Chauna torquata. Next base: position 14,207 of record VXAL01014093.1, on the reverse strand, counting down.
TAACAACAGGGTTTTGTTGTTGTAAAGTATGTTATGGGAAGAACTAAGTTTCAGTTGTGTAGTGTAAAATTACTTACACTTTTTTTTCCCCTTTTCTTTTTTATTCTAGGGTCCTGTGCTGATAGGCAGTTCTCAGGGTGGTGTTAATATTGAAGATGTTGCTGCAGAGAATCCTGATGCGATAATTAAGGAACCCATTGATATAGTAGAAGGCATAAAAAAGGAGCAAGCTGTTAGGGTAATTGTTGATGTGGAAAAGTGCACTTTAGCAAGGATGGGAGTGTTGTTTCTAAATTTTATGAAGTGTACATGCATTCAGCCTGCTGAGTTGTCTTAAACCATTTTGACATTTTGCAACAGATTTGAACAAGTTATTTAAGTATTTTCAGTTTAATAGTCAATGTAAATCCAACTCTGCGTGGAAGTGCTTTATATAGCTTTGTAAAGGCATACTATGATGACTTTTCACTACCTCTTTTAGGATAAGTGCAGTGTTTTATATTGAAACAATCTTAAAACCCAAGAGTTAGTTCTTTCCGGAAAGATGGGACAGGTTCTCCATGTACAAATTCAATTGATACTGAAATAATAGTTCAACTGGGAGATTCCTAATCAAAAAATGAACATCAGTTAACTGATAACCAATCTTTTACTTTCAGCTAGCCCAAAAAATGGGATTTCCTCCTAATCTGGTGGATGAAGCAGCTGAAAACATGATCAAATTATATAATCTCTTTCTGAAATATGATGCTACCATGATAGAAATAAATCCTATGGTTGAAGATGCATCAGGAGTTGGTAATGTTTCTTCTATTCATATTCTTCTTATAACAGCTTGACATTTTTGTAAATCTAAGTTAGTTTGCAACAGGTTTCAGCTGAAACTTCAGCTGTATACAGCAGGAGGACTTGGCATTTACATGGTATGTTGAAAAACAAATTTAATAAAGCATATAAATTTGAGAATCTAAGCATAAGACATATCTGCTCTTAATTGCCGAGTCTGACATAACATACTTTAATGTGTCCATGTAGCAGTTGAGGTATTATTCTAGTAGTAATGGCATGAAATGATTTTTTTAACTATTCTCTCCTTTCAGTCATGTGTATGGATGCAAAGATAAATTTTGACAGTAATTCAGCCTATCGTCAGAAGAAAATCTTTGATATGCAAGACTGGACACAGGAAGATCAAAGAGACAGGGATGCTGCAAAAGCAGATCTCAACTATATAGGACTGGATGGAAACATCGGCTGTTTAGGTCTGTTCTATTTAATGAGTTTTAAGTGATCCAGTGGATTTATAAACTGAATTCCTAAATGTTAACTTTGTTCTCCTATAGTCAATGGTGCTGGTTTAGCTATGGCCACAATGGATATAATTAAACTTCATGGTGGAACTCCAGCAAACTTCCTTGATGTTGGTGGTGGTGCTACAGTGCAGCAAGTGACGGAAGCCTTTAAGCTCATTACCTCTGATAAAAAGGTGAGGGAAGACTGGCTTGGCATATCAAGGTCGTATAGAGGGGCAAAGCAGGCTATGCTTTGAAATACAATGCTTACTGCATGTTCTGCAGACAGCATATTTTTATAAGTGTAAAATTAAAAAGAGGAGAAAATAGAGATGTTAGCTAAATTTTGGTGCAAATGGAGAAGGCCTCTAAACTTGTTGAAGTTTTTTCTCTTTTTTAAAATAGATTCTTTGGCTTAGTGCTGAGTAGGCAGTTTTGTGTCCTCTGGTTGAAATTACAGCTGTATTTGAATCTTTCCAGAAATCCTATGAGTGTGAAACTGCCCACGCCTGCTGTTTAAACAGAACCAGTATTCAGATGAATTTCCATTTTTGTTTATAGCTTTTGTGCTACAAAAAAAAAAAAAAAAGTTGGATCTGTTTTCTACATAGAGATGTAGAGGTGAATATTCTCTGTGCTGTGTACAAACAAGTTTCTAAAGTACTAATTCTATATAATGTAAAGTAAAATGATTTTGTAATGGGCTTGGAAGGGCATTAATACTTTATCCTATCCAAAGTTTATCGGAGGTGTTTTATTAAGATGATAAATTGGTTGAAACCAGAAGAAGAACTTTACCATCCTAGAAGGACAATGTGAAGACTGACTTGATGGTCTATATAGGGATGATTATCCCAGTGGGAACTGGATGGCAGTTTGGGACTTAAGAATAAAAGAAAAAAAAAGAGGTAACCAGAAAAGGTAGGAGTGCCATGCAGGACCTGGCAATGGTATGCTACTTTTGCACCAGAATTTAATGCACCACTTGCTCCCCTTTTGAAAAGGGCTAGAAACAAATAGAGACTTGTCTTACAGAGGAGCTTAGTCTCTTCCCCTTTGGAAAGATTTTTGGTAACAAATGTAAAGTCTGACATGCTCTCCTAGAGTGTTCTTAGTTCATCTGCTTTCAGCAAACTGAAGAAAAAGTGTGGGACATAGGCACAGAGCACCTGAATGAAGGAGAGAGAAAAGAAGAAACGAGAAAGAAGCTGGGGGGAGTGTTGATCTGGGACAAGTTCTTGCAATGCCAGTTCTCTGCTGATGCATAGACAGAGGCTTTCCAAATCCACTTATTAATATATCTTTCCCTTTCTGCCTTCCTTCAGCTGCTTGCTGTTTGATTAATTAAAAAAAAAAAAAAAAAGGCAGTAGCTGGGCTTCCTGGTACTGGAAGTCAAACAGCAGTACAGCCCACTGGTGGCGTGGACTGCAGTCTGGCTGGGTCCAGTTCAGGGGTTGTTTGGAATTGCCTTCTGGGGTTCCAGTCTTGGTTGCTTCTACCCATTAGTAGCAGGAGCAAGGACAATGCCACACAGACGAGTTAGTCTAACTGCAAGATAATGAGAACCAAACTACTGTTTATTACTAGCTGCACATTAATGTTTTGTCTTGTTAAGTTTATTCTGTCCTCCAAGGTTGTCTTCTGCACATTTTTACTGCTACTTTTTTTTCATCTTTCAACATTGACTGCAATCTTTTCAGCCCTCCTTTCTGCCACCTAAGTAGGAAGAGTCTTTCCCTTAACCTCAGGCTTAGTCCTTCTGAATAAAATACACCTCAGATACCTTACCTCTAAACATGCTAGCTTTTAAGTAAACTGTATAAACAGTATTGTGTATGAGTTTTTTAAATTTTCTATGTTCTTCAGTATGGCTTCTTCAGTGTGCTGAGGTATTAGTGTGTGGAAAAACTTGTGCTGGGGTAATGTTAGAAAAAACAGTTGACAAATTAAATACTTAAATTACTTTTAATTACTGAGGTCTCATCTGTTTGATTTGCTTGAAGAAAAATGTCCTGTTTATTATCATTCTCTGAAGTCATGCTCAGAATATTCTGAAGTAATTTACAGTAGTGAGTTTGTACAGAAAATGCTTGTGTTTCTTTTCAAGTACTTATACAGAATACAAGCTGTAAGAGAAATGTTTGTTGCCTGCAACTCATGCTGGATTGAAGGACAATGTGGAAATTTCCTGGGCCAGGCATTTTTGAAATAGCATTTTCCTGAAGTAACTGTATTTCCTGAAGTAAAGAATGTGACTTTGTAGAACTGTACTTTTGTTGCTGATGTTCTCTGGAACACAAATGCTCCCTTTCTTGAGCTGAGTCCCTTACTGCACTTACAGAACTTGAATTTTCCGTTGGTTGAAAGGCTGTGAGTGGTGCTTTTAGCCAATCTGCCTCTAACCATTTTTGATATGAATATTGTTATTGATTTTGTAGGTACTGGCTATTCTGGTAAATATTTTTGGTGGAATCATGCGATGTGATGTGATAGCACAAGGTATTATTATGGCAGTAAAGGATTTGGACCTAAAAATACCTATTGTGGTACGATTGCAAGGTGAGTGTGTTTCAATACATGGTAAATATATTTCTGTCCATATTGACAAATGTTCTTGTGCTTATATATTGCATAGTAAGTATATATTACGTAGTAAACTGAAGACTATGGAAAAATAAGGTAAACTTAGAATTTAGATGGTGAGGATTGGCAGGTAAATAAAAAGAGATTTCCTGCTTTTATAACTACTAAAGTAGTTGTCTTCTAGATTTATGCACTAGATTACTTCTGGAACAGGCTTCCTAGAAAATATAGTACTCTGGAAATAGTAGTCCACTGTTCAATAAGAGTTGCATTTTATTTGTTTCTTGAGGTACACGAGTTGATGATGCCAAAGCTTTAATAACAGCTAGTGGCCTCAAAATCCTTGCCTGTGATGACTTGGATGAAGCTGCTAAAATGGTAAGAGAACTGGTTATGAATATCCTTTTCAGAACTCGGCATCTGTTACAGAATACTGAAAAGTTGAAACTCCCTTCAGTCAACTAAAGGTAGCCTAGGATAAATTAGTGCCAGCTATTATCAGGGCTGCAAGCAAATCTTCTACAAATTAGCAAGGGCATATTTTGTAAGGAGAACAACTATGATGTCAGGAGCTATTATGCCCCCAAAGTTTCTTGATTATTTTATTTTTCCTGAAAAGCAGGTTAAAAAAAAAAAAAGGTTTAAAAAAATAAAGCAGATAAATGACCAGGTCAGCCACCCACCTTGGCAGGGAAATGGCTAAGAGCTTAGCTTTATTAATTGAAATGAAATACTCAAATTCAGGTAGCTGAGAAATGTAACGCTTCTTTTAATAGAGCACTGTATTTCATTGTGTGTGATTAAAACCAAACATAGTTGATAGGTCTGCTGCTGCATAAGGTAATTAGATATTCACACAGGTTGGTTTGTTTGGGGTTGAAGCTCCAGAAGCAGCTGTGGATTGTTTGGAGGAAGAACTTGCTGAGCCTGACAGTATAGCCCTCTGTTTTAAGGAATGGTATTAAGTCCTGCTAGGTTATAAAGCTGTTATTTGGTCCTTGGAAGTCTTCGCTAGGAGTACATATGGGTTCTTAAGCTGTATTGCATCTATATAAAGTATCTTTTAAAGCTGATGATGTTCTGTTAGTTGAATCATGGAGCCATGCAAATGGAGTTGGAATTAGTTTTGTAACCTTAAATTATCTGCATCTGGAGAAGCACTTTTTGAAGGGGTTCCATTTGTTTATGTTGCGCATAGGTAATTCTTTAAACAGGCTTATGTAAGGTGATGCAATGAGTGGGCCAAACAAGTGGATGAGGATCAGTGTAATGAGCTGAGCATTCAAAGTAGTAATTGTNTTCACTAGATGTCTGTAAATCATTCTGGCCAACTAGAATTTTAGATGAGTTCAAAGTTAGGTAATATGGACAAGAAAACATGCTATAAATGTGTAACAACATTGATGATGAAGAATTTAGTCCTCAAAAAATAAGGCGGTGTAATTCCTAAGCAGGAATTAATTCACAGAGGTTGTGCAAGAGAAGTTGACCTCCATAAGGTATCAAAATATGATCCAGAAATGCCTGCAACAAAAACTTACAGGAGAAAAAGCCTCTGGATACATAAAATCTCTTGTGAGTGGGACGCCTATGTCCTACAAAAAAAAACACCAACAAACAACAAAGCAAGGCGGTATGTAAAGTTTAAAACTTTAAACGCTACTTTAAAAGTAGCATTTTAGCATGATATTTATTTGGTTGAGAGCCAGACATTGTTTAATCATGTGAGATCTTTTTCAAGAGACTTACCTTTTGATTAAAGGTGGTTAAGAAGCACTGGACTAAATCAATTTGCACACAGTCTTCAGATTATTCTCTGGCATTACTTTGTTTAAAAAGATTGTTCCAACTCGGTGAAGGTAGGAATGTTTTGAAATTAAGTCTTTGTTTTCTTTTTCAGGTGGTGAAACTCTCTGAAATAGTAACCTTAGCAAAACAAGCTCAGGTGGATGTTAAATTTCAGTTGCCAATTTGATCTGAGAAATGTCATGCCAGTGTCTAGTATGTTCTCTGAAATACTGTGCTATGTGGGATATTTTTCTTTTTTTTTTGTTTGGAGGTTTTGATTGTTTGACAGGCGCACAAACTGAAGTACCTGGTCTTTAATGTTAACATTCAGAATGGTCGGAGTTCTTGTAAAAGCATGTACTGCTGATATTTAGTCCTTCTTAGTTGTTCTCAAACCTCCAGCTTCTGCTGCAGAATGTCACTTGCAACCTACTTCTGCGTTGTCCAAAGTAAAGCTTCTGGTTGAAAGATAATTCTGAATAAATTCTAAAGTTACTTTACTTGTAAATTTGTATTAGCCTTGGTTAAAAATAAGTATGACTAGATTATCTAGTTGTCCATGTGGAGAAATGTATTGAAACGGTATTTTATATTGGAGACAGTTGTACTTAGTGGTATAATGGACTTGAGCAAACAAATCATTATTTATGAACAGGAGCATGTGAGCTTGATCAGAAACGTTTTTAGAAGTGCTTCACTGAAGTGGCTGGTTACTCTTCTGGACAACGTGTTTAATCACTACAAAATATACTGTAGCACTTAGATTTTCACAATTCAGGTCTTTACAAAAAAGCATTGTGTAGTTTTATATATGAACAAGCATTTACCAGACTTCAAGGAGAGGAAATATCAAGAGAATTAGAATGTTTATTGTACATTGCTGATAAAATTGTACATGAATAAAATGTCTCCCAAAACTTCTGCCTTTTTCTGTGTGTCACCATTTTGATCAATTGCATAAAACTCATGGATTAGACCATGATTTAAAGGTAGCAAGCTACAAGCTTTTAGAAATAAATTTGTAGTAGCGCATATGCTCATTTTCCCCCTTGAATTGCATAATGTGATAAAAATGTGAACTCGTGAAACTAGTTTTTGCCACCTTAAAATGGTGTTGATTTTGGCATTGTCTAAAACTTAACTGATGATACATTTACCACTTAGTAATTTAACATTGAGTTTGGAAACCGTTACTTATTTTTTGTTTGTATTTTACAGACTTTTTTTTGTTTGTTTAAATGACATTTTCATGGCTAACGACAGTGTGGTTTTATCAGGAAATAATCCACTTGTCTACTGTGGGATTTCAAAATGGGAAATCCTTTATAAGACAGATGGAGAAAGACTTTTTACCAGGGCCTGTAGTAACAGGACAAGGGGCAGTGGTTTTAAACTGAAAGAGGGTAGGTTTAGATTGGATATGAGGAAGAAATTTTTCACAATGAGGGTGGTGAAGCACTGGAACAGATAGCCCAGAGAGGTTATGGATGCCCCATCATCGGAAGTGTTCAGAGTTGGGTTGAACAGGGCTTTGAGCAACCTGATCTAGTGCAAGGTGTCCCTGCCCATGGCAGGGGGCTTGGAACTAGATGGTTTTTAAGTCTCTTCCAACTCAAACCATTCTGAGATTCATTCTATGGTAAGTGTGAACTAAAGACTTAAAAGGGATATATGAAATGGGAAATTTACAGTCAATCATATGCAGTTTTGAGGTAGGTAGGTAGAGTGATATGAAACTTTTGTGGTATATTTCAGCGTTTTTTTGACAATACTGAAGAAAATTATCAGGAGTTAAGTTCGCTCTGATTTAAACTGGATTGTTTTCAGTCCTAGTTGGTCTCTCACAACAGATACTGTGTGCTGTCAATCCAGCGTGCTAAATTGGGCTTGTAGGTATGCTTGGAATTGCTTTTGTTCAATGGCTTTGAATGGATTTGCAGAGATAAGTAGTTTGAACAGACTTGTTAAGCATTGAATAATTTTGAGAATATAATTCATTTCTAGTGTGTAGGTTTGCTTCTAGCCTTACGCTTTTAAAATCTGTGGGATGATAATGTTCCAGGTTCATAAGGAGATGGACTTTATTTAAAAACATACTTATAGCCTACGTCTTTCTGTAAATTAGAGGGAAGAACAGTAGAACAAAAGTGACTTGATGTTGCCAAAAATGAGAAGTGGAAATGGTCTTTTAGTAGAAATACTGGACTAGAATGGAGACAAATTAGGAGACAAAACTCTCTCCTGCTGCTGGTCCAAAATTTCCTTTTACGCTGTTTGAACTGTTAAATGTATTTCAGTAGGAAGCCAAGGAAAAATTACTTCTGTCTTTGAGAGGAATGTAAAATACTGAAATTCTCAGTAATGTATTCACAAATAATGGACTTGTCAGAAAGCAGTGTTTTACCACTAAAGTTTAAAAAAAAAAAAAAAAAAAAGAATCATCCTTGAAAAAAGGATGAATAGGTGCAGGATAGGAGGGTGGCAGCATGCAAGTTGTTGACTGGAGCATTCAGAATGTACCGAATCGCTCTTAATGCTAAAGTAGCAAGGAATAGAGTGGCAGAAAGTTGCTTTAAGGCACTTCAGCAGTGTTTATAGCTTCGTAATCCAAATACTTCTGAACTAGAAAGAGTTGAATTTCTCTTTCAAAATGACAATGTGGAAGGTGTTGAATATGGTGTCACAGATGGGGTTGAAGGCATGGAAGGAGCTTGAACATATGAAGGACTGTGAGCAGTGTGGTGTATAGAGATGGCAGGCATGCCCCTTTCCAAAGACAGGGGTCTGGAAACATTTATTATTTCACTTGGTGATGAAACAGAATTAGTGATTGATTTGTGTGAAGTGTCTTGAGACTAAATAGGCATATGGAGATTAGCTTAATTAACAAGGTGCTATGGGACCTTTTAATTATCGGTATGTATTGATTGTTCTTCAGACCGTCTTGCTTGAACCGAAGTATGTTGCAACCAAGAACTGTTAATCCGTTTGGTATGTAGCTGATAACTTCTAAGACCCAAAGCTGATGTAGGAGCTACCTGAATCTTCTTAAAGCCTTATAAATGACCTCCTTCCCCTTACTGCGTTGCAATATTGAGGATCAAAGATGTAAGAATGGAAGCTTACTAAAACTATACAGCCAAAAGCAAAATTTGTAACAAAGCAAGCCAAACATGAAAAATGTGTAAATAACTTCTTAAGAGTTTTTTAAAGTGCCAGGAATTTTAATGGTGTTAAAAAGAGTTTGTATTATATGACGTGCTGCCTTTTGATGCAGTTGTTGATGCAGAGTTCTGTAATTGTCTTGAGATAATCATGAAAGCAAATGCTCTTTTTTCTTTTTTGTAAAAAATATCTTAACCACTGCCAACCTTGGAATTCAGAAATTAGTTGTTCTCGTGTTCCACAACTACCACGGAATCAGACTTAGGAATCCATAATAGCTTCATGTGGGTAATGTGCTTGAAGACAGCTGTGTTGGAAATTAAGGGTAAATCTTATTCTGTAAGTATTCAAAATATTGAGTCTCATGCTCTGATTTCTCTTAATGTTATGTACTGAACCAGTTTCTGTTTAATGTATGAAGCCACTTTCTACTGTGATGCTTCTGTGAAACAGTTGACTTTCATGGAAAAACAGGGAGTAGGATTCTAAGTAATGTTAATATAGGCACTGTTGGTGGACATATTCAGATTTGGTTAAAACAATTTTTATGTTAGAATTCCAATGCTGAGCAGTTTGAAAGAAAAGTAGAAAATAAGGAACTGAAGGAGCTGGGAATAAGGCTGTATTTCAAATTGCTAATGGGCCTGATGCATTTCATGTGGGGAAGGCATGTTTAGTAACCTGTTGGGGGAACTCCCTGCAGTGAGGAGAAAAGCTCCTTTTTCATGAAGGTGAAACTACTAAACTTGAAGAGGCTAGCTTCTTATCTTTTGCAGATAAGAGTAGCCCTGGACTTAATGGGTGCTTAATTGCAAGCTAAATAAATAGTATTTTAAAACAAATATCTAATATAACTACAGATATCAAATTGATATGAACAAAGGAGAATGTGAATGAAGCCATAGCTCACCTTAGAGCTGTGCAAGGGCTGTGGGCAGAAGGTAGCAAATTTACACTATTTGGTAGTGGGGAAACTGGCTGTGTAGCAAGGCTTGCTTCTCAAGACACAATCTCAGCTGCCTGATGAACGTCTTGTCTGACAAAGGCTATCACCAAAGGTCATATCTTTACCATGATTGGGATATAGCAGATGTTAAGCTGCAGTGTAAGAAAACTGCAGTGGCCAATGTTTAGTGCAAAATGTGTGTTGTAAGGTTTCAGTCTTGTGGGAAAAGGTAGGAAAGAGAAGTGCAGCTCAACCTCCCCAGTGAACAGACTGGGGCCAAGGGAAAGGAGGAGACATCAGCTATCTGCTCTTCCCAAGTTGTTGGTGGCCTGTTGAAATATCAGGTGCCTGAGGAAGAAAGATGAGAAGCATTTATTACAGTCACTAGATTTAATTTGAAGCTTTGCTGTTCCAGCCACTTCGTATAGACAGCAGCAGCCTTGGTGTGTACTTGCTGCAAAACTATTCTGTGCGATTTGTAACTAACACTGAAATTCAGTTACTACTCTTCTATGTAACAGGCGCTGTATGGGGCAGGTAAAATGTTTGCATAGTAGGGGATGCCTGGGAAAGGTGGTATAACTGGATAAGCAATAGTGATGCCTCGCAAATACACTCTCCCAGTCACCAGCAGTTTGGGGCTTGGAGTCTTGTGAGTCACAAGTGGATATGACTGAGGCAAAACTATTCAAAACCAGTGGTGACTGGACCCTGAATTCCTGTTCTGTGGGTGGGCTTTAACAGATCAGGTGCATTTATTTTCATTTGAGGTGAATAGCTGAAACATCCTATGAGCTAAGCTACATTTTTGCAGTCAATTGAAATAATTATTTTTGTAAGATAAGCCATAATTAAGCAATCCTTGAAATGTAATGGAAGACTTTCAAGTATGTGTTAAAGTGCAAAAAAACTAATGAAGGATCTATACACACAGGTGTTCACCATCCACTTGGTTTGTGTTTTTTCCCCTCCTTCATTCACAACTAGTGGAAATAGCAACTTCCATAGGCAGGGAATGAGGAGGCAATCAGGTGTTCTTACCATGGAGAGTGGGGAACAGAGGATTAAAGTCACTCAGGTGTGTTGGATGATATAAGGCTGGTAAACATTTTTGCTGAAAAAAGAAAGTTTAAAGAAAAAACTTACTGAGAATTGATTTCAGTAAAAAATTGGAAAACTTGATTTTTGATGAAGTATGTTTTTCCTTTGCAAGAGATCTGTCATTTTTGTCTTGAACCTCTGAATCAGGTCTACTTGAGCTGAGAATGGATTCCTGGATCGTAGTTGTTCCCAAGTCAAGAATTGTTTAATTTCAGTTCAGTCTTGAATGCTACTGATCAAACAGCTTCTGCAGTGGGCAGGGTGGTCACAGTCTAGATCTGGTGAAATTTGTGGCTGTGGGATACTGGATGTTGCCCTCATTGCTTTCACAAGACTAATGTGCCCTTCACCCTGCTGGTCTCTCTGGCACGTCCTCAACCCATCGTTGTCATTGCAGGCCTGTCGCAGCTGGGAGCAGCCCTGTGACCACTGTCTGCAGTGATAGGACACCGTCACGTCTTGACACCTGTGGTTTCCTTTTCTCTGAGAACAATTATGACCTCTTCATGGGACACGATCCTTAAAACACTAAATCAATTGGAGCGTATGTATTTCAGAGAAAATGGATGTAAAGCAGCTCAGGTGCTTGGTGCTCTTGGAAGGAAACTCATGCAGTACAGCACAGTGCCGCGTCAGACCTTCTGCCTGACACCTCGATACTGCTGTTCTTTAAAAAGGAAAAACCTCCCTATTTCCCCCTGCCCAACTGGAAAAATACACCCCAGACTTTTTAGCCGTGTATTACTATTTTTTCGTGTTAGTTCCTTGCATCTAGAACAACTTAGTGGTATGTTCTGTATCTTCAAACCAACTATTCTCTGTTACCTGCTCTTTCTGACTTCCCCTTCACAGCTGCCTCTTTGGAGCTTGCCTAGATGCCTCTGCTGTGTAGCTTTGCTGATTGTTTTTCCCTCACAGCTGTCTGCCAAGCAATGCATTCATACACTGAATCTAGTATGAGCAATGCCATGACCCCACTTTCCTAACCAAGATGTTACTTGCCACTTAGGGAACCCCTGTGTACATATTCTTTAGGCAGTACCAAATTTGTTGTCTTAACTGTCCTGCCAGGGAGGGGGACAGTGAATGAGTGGCTGTGTGGGTGCTGGCGGTTGTGGTAAGCTCCTACTTGATATGTGTTGCTCCACCCATTACAAAGAGTGTTTTTTCGAAGATCACTTGGACTTAATGGGCTTTTCACAATTTTTTAAGGTTGGAAGATGTTTTCTCCTAGATCTGCATGGTCATGCCTTATAGCAAGGGTTCCCAGTTATAAAAACAAGTGTTAGGCTGTTGCAGCAGGTGCTGATGTGATCCCAAGGTCAACAGAAAGATGCCTGTTTCCTACTAAGTTTTTTGTTTTTCCTCTTCAGAAGGCTCAGCTGCTAAACCCAAGTGTTGCCCATTTGTCTTAAAGTCAAAGGCTGAATGTTTCAAGGGAAATGATCACCTAACTCCCCTGACCTAGGACTTGGCACAGACAGGGCCATTGAGATAGGAATTGCTTATTTTTGTAGCGTCTGCCCCACTCTTGAACATGAGCTGCCCATCTCTGTGTGTGCCTGAATTTTGCAAATCTAGGTGGCGTGGTGTCACTGGAGTGCATTCTCTCTCCTTTTTCATATGTTTGACCTCACCATCGTGTACTAATTTCTTTGATATCTGTGATGAAGATGCTCAGGTGTCCAAGTTGCAATGAGGGCTTTATTGTACTTAGCTGTAACACATAGGTGAGAATACATGATTCCTGTCTGGTTCCATCCAGTTCAACTCGAATAAAAGGGAAGGAAAGGACACATCTCCAAGGTGACATGGACAGTAGTAGGAGCAAGGTAGGCACACCTCCCCAGCAATTTCCTTTTAGCTTTTTCTACTTTCTTCACCTTTCATTGACGATGACTTCTTTTTGATATGTAACATTCATCTGTACAAGCCAAAACATCTCCTAGCTGCCCTCCATTTGTCTATCAACCTCCTCCTTATCCTTTCTTAAAGGTAAAGCTAAAACCATTACACACCTTTGGTTCTGAAGTGCTGTCCTGGGCAAAATCCCAGCTGGCCTCCCTTGCTGCTGGAAAACTGCTTTGAGTGGTCATGGTGCTTGTCTCTCAAGATGCGGAAGACATCTTGTTGAAGAGCTGCTACCTCCATTGGTCTAGGGCCCTGTGAGGCAGCACAACTAAATGCTCTCTCAGCTCATTGTAAGCTTGGATCTGCATTGATGGGATATGAAAATAATGCAGTGAAACATCCTGGAAAATAAGGGCTGATGGCTTTGGATGACTTGTATCAACCCATCCGCTTTCCTTCCATAGCGGAGTAATATACCTTGCAGATAAAGGGGAAGCTGCAGACGTCACGTTGCTTGAGTTCTGTGAGGCTTCTGGCACAGTCCAATGCAATATTTTCCTACCCAAGTGTGAGAGCTTGGTTTGGTGAAACCATGAGCAGCTGGGCAGGCACCCAGTTGAGGAGCAGCGGCACGCTGCAGAGTGGAAGGACTCAGGGAGTGAGATCCTACGGTGGTCTGTTGTGGGTCTGGCTCCAGCTGGTGTTTTCCTTAATAGCCCTTGCAATGGGAGAATGTGCTCATTAAATTTATAGATGGCAAAGCTAGGAGAGGCTGCCAGCGCACTCGAAGACAGGAATGGAAGTTTCAACCTATGAATTAATTTTGAATTAAGAGAAATGGAGTATGAAGTGTTTCACCTGGACTGTGGTTACTGACTGCACAAACACCAGGGGACGAATGGCCAGGCAGCAGTTTTGCAGAAAAGGGTCTGAGGAGGAAAGGGTAATAGCTAAGAGATCGTTCTACTCAGCATCTTCAAAGGAATGCCATACACAATTTTGAGCATATCTGGAAAGATGTAGCTCAGTTGGAGAGACTGCCGGGTCTGGAAAACCTGACCTTGGAGAAGGGAGAGGAGGTCACTGGAGGTGTTTAGGTTAGCGAAGAGATGGCTGAAGGCGGACAAAATTTGCAGAAGGCTGTCTGAAAGGAGGTTGAGGAATAAGCCGTTCTCCGTGTCTGTGGCAGGTAGGGTGAGGAGCACCAGGCTTAAACAGGCTTAGACCAGACTTTGGCTCTGATTAGGTGCTAAGAAAAGATTTTAATGGTAAGGACTACAAAGCAATGAAATAGCTTGTCTGGGGTGCTGCTGAGTCTTCCCTTTGGAGGCCTTCAGGAGTGGTGTAGAGAGGTGTCTGTTGGCGACGTGTTGTGAGTGCTGAACTGCCTCAAGAGGGGAGCCAGGTTAAATCTTGCCAAATTTCTTTCAGCCCTGTTTTTCTGTGATCAGCCACAATGAGGAACTGTTTCCTTGCTGCT
>VXAL01014091.1:0-16341 GCA_013399475.1 Chauna torquata | reverse complement strand
GCGTTAACAGTTCCTATGTGCCTGTTCATAGGTGTAAAATTGGATAAGCACCAATGTGTATACAACTCCCATGAAAAGCTGCCATGACTGTTCAAGACTAACAAAGAGGCATCCAATCCCCTGCAAGATTTATAACAATAACAGAGAAACAAAGGACTCTTATGAAAACAGCCCTAGANTCTTCTAGAAAATGATAGCCTTCAAAACACTGACAAACACATGAGAAGGCAACCATTGTTCTGCCTTAGCAGATGGAAGGCTAAACTCAGAAAATAAAAATGTACAGTCTTTGGGTACTGCAAAGAGCCATAGCTAGACAGTCTGACCTTTGAGGTAGATACTACACAACAGAAATAATTTAAAAGAATATTGTCTTTCTGTACAGAATGAAATCGAAAACCAAGAAAATAGTGCAATATCTCTGAAAGCAGTATTTAAAATATTACACATATTGCATAGACATTAGNCATAGGTGTAAAATTGGATAAGCACCAATGTGTATACAACTCCCATGAAAAGCTGCCATGACTGTTCAAGACTAACAAAGAGGCATCCAATCCCCTGCAAGATTTATAACAATAACAGAGAAACCAAGGACTCTTATGAAAACAGCCCTAGAATTTGTAATGTCCATGCATATCAGATGTATGAGTTGAAAATCTTCTAGAAAATGATAGCCTTCAAAACACTGACAAACACATGAGAAGGCAACCATTGTTCTGNAGTCTCCTCATGTATGAATCTTCAATGAGACTTGGACTTCAGGCTGCAGCTATTGATACCAGTTCTGAATTACGATCAGAAAAAGGCATTTCTTCTAGGAATCTATGAATCTGTAGGATGCCAAGTAAAAAAAAAATCTGAAGATCATGCGTTCTAAATTTCACTACTTGTATTTTGTTCCAAAGGCTCATTGTGAACTAGTTTTTAAATCCCATATGTGTAAAAACAAATGGAATTATGATCTCCACATAAAAATGTAACATCTCCTGCTTACATTACATGCTTCCTTGTACTTACTGTGTACATATAAAAAAGAACCAAGGTTATTTATTACGCACCTTATGGAAAATATCTGTTAGCATCTATTTCAGGGATCTTACATTATCCAGACAATAGTTTTTTTTTTTAACATTGGTATACCATGTACAGTATAGAACTTGAACTACCATATAATCTGTATATTCTAGAGATAAACAGAAGTACAGATTGCCTCTTTTTTCCCCAGTATTTTTAAAAGAACATAGTAATTTTAACTATTAAATGTAATAAAACACCAAGAAAGCAATTGCTGTCTGTGAATCCTCAAAAACTCCAGCAACTATTTTAGAAAGCTGTGATTTGACACAGCATGAACTCATTTAATTCAAAGATCACAATGCTGTTTGCCCATATTTAGGTGTTTTCCAAAAGTGGCACTACTGCTACGCAAAGTATTATCTTTACCTCAAGCCGAGAGCATAGACTAACAGCAGTAGAGGCCTTGGATGAGATACTAACAGCTCTTTCTGTATCTCAGCCTGCCTAGCTCCAGAGTCACTAGTTTATCAACTACAATATTCTGACAGTGTTGTAAATGACTCATCAGCATTTAAACATTGTGATACTGGACTTGTGCCATCTCACTTAACATTTTCCATCTATAGATGGACCACCTCCTACTGAAAGGAGAGAAATATAGATAATATTTAATACGATAAAATACTGGATAATCAGTAAAACAATAATCTTATTATAAAATACTATTTATGAATAAACATTGAAAGTAAATTTGGCAGATTACAGACTTGATAAACCTAAAGTCTACTAATCATTATCAGCCACTCTCGCCTGCTACTGGCATTTTCTCAGCCCCTTACCTATCACAGGCCATTTCTCCATGGTTTTCCCTAGCTTGAGTTCATCAGGATCCAGCAAACAGAACACTACTAGCCTCTCCAGCAAGCGTTAACTATAACATTTAGAACTCCATTTTGACCTTCAAGGCAAACACCCCTTTTTTCAGAAGGCAGAATTCTCCTCTGAAGGTCTAACTTTCCTATACTCCTCTCGTATCTATATTGCTGCCAGTAAGGTATGTGGAGGTCAGGGTGCAAGGATCTCCTTTGTAAGAAGATGGTGCAGCTCTAGCTGCATTTGAACGCCACTGTCTTCAGAAAAGCAATGCTGAGGAATTCCTAAGAAATCTTCAGCTTTGTGAGCAAATGGGAACATCCTGGTAGGTGAACTTGGCAGTGTTGCAGCTGGTATTACTGCAGACAGATGAAGGTTTTGGCCTGTGCGAAATAGGCCTAAATGTCCACTCTGACATGACTAAACTCGCTTTTACTTGGCAGCTAACACAGTCCACTGAGCACCACCTTTGGACTTGAAAATAAACCTGAGCTTAATACACAGCAAACATAAAACAGCCAATCCTGGTGAGTGCAAATGGCTCTTAAGCCCCATTTAGGCAAGTAAGATAGGATCCTAACAACTTAAGATGAGTGGGGTTAACCTTTTAATATGAACTGTTCCCAATTGCACTTTTTTTGTTGGTGGTGTTTGTACAGTTAAGTTTTCCTTCACTTCTTATTGTTAGCAATCATGTAAAATCTAATTTCCTTTTAAATAGCTTANCATAATTGGTAAGCAAACAGACAATAAGAAATTAGGATCCCCTATATTAAGCTAGAAATATTTAAACAGCTTGAAGTGAAACTGAATTTAATTCATGAATGAATTACTACAGCTCTTTGAGTAACCAATTCCAATCACTATTAATAATATAACTTTCCCTTCAAAGAATTACTTTCACCTTATAAAGTCAAATCTTGTAACCCCCTTAATCTTTAATAGAGCCTGCAACAATTACCAGAAGGATCTACAAATTAGAAGTCCTGTGTGATTACCTTTTTCAAATAGACTTTTTTGACCATCATAAATAATAGTAAAATTACCGTAAAAATTAATAGTACTACACTTAAAGAAAATCATTATGTAAAGGTTTATGAATTTTGCAGCCATTAATAGACATAAGTTAATGAGCCATAGGCTTTCCAGAATATGATATCAGATATTTTTCCACCAGTGAAACTTTCAGAGTTCCAAATCCTTCAGAGGTCACCAACTTCAAAAATAGACTAGAAAGTTACTGCATAATACTAATGTGAGTGAAAATGAAACACAGAAGTACTATAGCAAGTATCATGCACTGCAATTTGAACAATCCTATAAAAGAAGGAAACCTACCTTGTTAACAGCTTGGAATGAATAAATACAAAATTAGAGTATTCATGATGAACAACAACATGTATTTTGAACACTGTACACATTTTAAATTCACATGTATGCAGATTCATAGCTTTAAGCTAGAAGGGAATGTTAGAATCATATTTTCACGTGGGGCAGCAATGCTAACATGCAAAATTAAAAAATGAGTGTTATGGACATCAAATGGTGGAGAAATTTATCATGCCCCTTGCAAGTATGCCCCAAAAAAGGTTATTTTGTGAAGAAAGTGCTCTTTGACAAGAGAATGGCAGTTAATAAAGCTGATGTTCCATACCATTACTCTTAGGCTGTATGGCATAGAATGGTTCAAGCTCACAGCAACATAAATATCGAGGAGCTGTGACCCCTATAACAACAATGGTTTTATTTTTTTTTTTTTGGTCAGTCATATTTTTAAAGAAATAGCAAAGATCTGATTTTTTTTTTAAAGTGACTAATAAAACTCACTACAGTACAAGAAACAAGTATGCATCATCCATTTTAAGAAAATAAAAGGCTTTTTTGAAAATTTTTTTCTTCCAGTCAGTATGGAACTTGTCCAGTACTCCTCGGATAGTATTGGCCAATTCTGTGACTTAGATAAATAGGCACAACTTCACTAACAATGCAATGACTGTTTGACACAAACTGAGGATCTGGCCCCAGGAGATGATGTAATATTTTCAGATAGCAAGTTGCACTGCTTCTCCTATTTCTCCGCAGCACTAGAAATATGCAGTTATTCACACATCCTCATGTTATTGCCACATATTTATTGTAGTAATAAACTTCAATGAAAGCTTCCTTCCATGTGTGACTTTGTTTCTTGGTGCCACAAGAACAAGAAGTTTAGGCTCCCACAGTCTTGTTTATAATCATATGCAAGATAAATATAATGGTTTTAGAGAATGCCAGAAACAACTGAATCCTAACTCAAATTTGCACCCAAAATTGTCAAACACATGACATTAGACACTTACTCAAGATACTGAAGATACATGATTTGAAAGAAATAGTTCTAGGAAAATTGGACTGACTTTTCACTAATCTTACAAGTGAATTAAAAATTGACATAACCTTCATGATCAATACATTCATATAAAACAGTTTCTACAGCGTTTCAGTTGATGAATATGATCATACAGACGGAAAAAAACCTTTACCTTGTAATGTCTTAAAACTCCTTACGAGATGCAGATCCTTTTTTAGTTTGTATTCTTTGGCTGTCATGTGAAATCTAAGGAGTAGAATAAGTATATTATTAGTACTGATAATGTTGCTTATATACATGTTGATAAGAGCTTGTTGCTATTAGCCCAAAAGACAGTTCAAGACTCTTCGCCCTCCCAATATGTTTGCTGTGTTCACTTTAATGTGATACACTCGGCCACTGTCAAAATAATATAGTAACAAGGCTCAGATCCTTTAGGCTGGGTTTTTAAAGGCATTCAGTCATGTTGTTTGTCAAAATAAGCCAAATACTACTAACTTGTAACAATGTTAAAAGGCATAAACATTTGTGATAAAAAATTATACATTAAAAATCATATAAAAATAAGTATATAACAAGTACTACCTGAATCAGTCACAACCATATATTACACTATAGACTACAAAGCCACTTAAGAATAGTATACAATTAAACCAAAAAATAGTTTATGACCTAGTTATCTTGTTGCATTTGAAATTACACTTACAAAAATATAGACACCACACCTTAAACATACTTATACATTCAAACTTTACATGTACAATTTTAGTGATGAAAAAGCCTAAAAGATGAAAATTGCTTCACTTTAAATGGGGGAAAAATGGCGTCAGATATGTCCCAAGAGTCAAGTTAAAGATTCAGAAGTCAGGGCTAGGAGGGAAAAGGAAGATAAATAATTTAGCACTGAGAATAACTAAAGCCTGTCAGTCTGCCAGCTTTAGGAGAAATAAAAGGGTTTACAAGGATCCTAGGAGTTTTTACAGAACCTCTGGGGTTTTGAAAAAATAAATCCAGAACAAGAAAAGAGTTCAGAAGTATTGCACATAAGTAGATTTTAAAGAAACTGATTAGACTGAGAGAATATGGCATGTAAAGATTCCTTTTGATTCTGAGAATTAGACTGTTCTCTGGTGTTATGTCTGCCCTTCCGTATCATCACATACCGCACCATCAGCAGGGCTGCATTTTTTCCACAATGCACCTCCTTGTTAGAAGCCATGCAAGATGTGCTTACATCTAAACATATCAGTATCATTTCAAATAACATGTATAAGCCTACGGTTGGCATTAAACATACAGGAACTGCACAACATATACACAGTTAATTCTTTTCGGATGAACCACATGTTCATATTTAAATATGAATTTATTTAAATACAATGAAATACCCATTCTGATTGCCTTTGGGTTGAATAACTTTAACCTTGTGGTGTCCATATCACAGCTTAACATACAATAACTAAGCAAATAAAAACCTTAATGTGCCTTGGCCACTACTTCTTTTTTGGGGGGAGTGGGAGTAGTGCAAGTAGAAGCAGCAGGAAGGTTAGCATGATTTTCTTCTACCTTAAATGTATTGTTGTTTTTTTTCTTTTTTTCCCCTTTTGTTGCTTTCTGCAATAGAGCTTTGTAGTAAGGTCCCTTGAATTGCATAAAATAGGAGTTAAACTGCAAAACCTGCACCTACATAAATTTTAATTCCATATCATTGCTTTTTACTTCAAACTAAAGATGTAACCTTGTACTTCATTGCTCAGACAATGTTAACTGTAGGAGAATCACAGAAAGGAACCAAGTTCATTTAAGTCATAAAGCAATTTTGAATTGCATTGATTACAGTGATCAGTCTATCACTTTAATGTCATCTCAGCTGGCATTTATTAAAAAGACATACATGTGACAACCCATTGATCCTTAACACTGCAGCTGAGATAAAAACTATTTGCAAAGGAAAATTATTTCTTTAATTAGAAATGGAGTATTATTTTCTTTTTTCTTTGTTAGAACTTCAGCAGCCAAGGATCAAACACATCACGGGAGGGGTGGCAGAATCTGCCATTGAGTTTTAAATTAAAAGTCTTCACAGTTAATCATTCAAAATCATACAAATGAGCACTTGAGATGGGAAAGAAAACAGGTACCTTCCACCTGTATGAAGGTACTCCAGCTCACTATTCCTTAGGAAAGGCTTCAAAAGGGAGTGTTTTACTTCTTGGTGAACTCCAAGGTAAGACTGAACTTCAGGGGACAGGCTGACTACTGCTTCAAGTCCCCCTCTACACATGGAGTAAAGCAGCAAACAGAGTGTTCCATAGGCAATCTGCAAGAAGTTCACTGCAGCTAGGCTTATACCTCTTCTAATGACAAACTACATAATACAAATATTTGCTGACAAAGAATCTGGCAAATATTTGCCAAAGAATATTCTGCAGAAATGACAATCTTGCCAGCCATTTAATGTATACAGAAAAATAAATCTCAATCTACTACATGAAGAGAGAAAATAAATGTCTGACACACTGAGTGACATGCTGTTCTATACCTTCCAGGAGGACTCCTTGCTGGTGAACGGAATTTTGAAGCTGATTGTCACTGCTATGCAAATTAAACCAAATCTCTGCTGATGTAAATGAAGCTTTACCCAGGTGCTCTATCACAAGAAATTAAGAAGTCTCATGTTGAATGACAGAAGATCTTCAGTATTCAACAGCTTTCCAAACACTGCTCTTATCCAAAAGTGGTATTTAGTACAGGTTACATAGGGTACTACTAATTCAGAAAATAATTATTTGGTGTGGGGGAAAAAATTAACAGGGGAATAATATTCATTGTGAATTTTTTTTTTTTTTTTTTTTTTACAAAGTACTGAGCAAGTCATCAATACTCTTGTAGGACCTTGTGAAGGACAAATAATTTAATTTATTCCCTTTGCCAAGTCATAATTCCAGTGTTAACTTTGGTGGGATTTTGGACTACAGACAATGTATTTCATGTTTCTAAAATTAGAAAAACTCAGTCCATATCATGAGTATTTACAACAATGGTCCTCAGGACCTTTGCTTATTTAGATTTGTTTGTACAGCATGAAACATTTACGATTTACTTAAATTGCTGTCAACCAAATGAACTACCAGTAACTCATCTGGTAATATGAATAAGTTGTACCGCTATTAGATAATTGCTTTCACAATGTTTGTACAGTACTTGTTTATAAAGTTTTGAATAGTAGTGCTTTCATCTGAGAAAACTATCAATTCTCTTAAAACAATGGACAAAAATTTGCATTCCTGTTTTAACTTTCCCCAGGGTACAAATTAAAACTTTCAGGTTGCAGACCTTCACTTTTTTTTGTTACAAACTCTTTATGGCACTGTCAGTTGTCACAGGTGATGGCTACTAAAACCTTTAAGTATGTATTCCAGCCTGTATGCAGTGAACAGGAGCTGTGCAAATAATTCCCTGTACAAACTCTGAAAATTTAGCTCTCAAATATCCAGAAATGCAGAATTGATTGGCTGCCATTATTTTTCATACCAGATAACTTTCTTCTTTAACTATAGTCAACCAGTGAAGTACTCAGCTGTTACCAATCAGTAGAAGCAATTTCAATATGACTATGGCTGTTTTATACAAGCCCTAAATTTGGCCCAAATTTTGTAATTGCTTGAAATAGCTCTGTATGAACATGGACAGAGGCAAATTAACAATGTATCTGTTGCAGGATAAGGAAAGGAACATGCACATGTACAGTTTGGGGTTTAATCTCTAAAACTGGGCAGGAAGATCTGAATCAGAATACTAGAATCATGACTGTTCAGCTGAAACAAAGTTTGGGCTCCCAAAATTAGGCTGAGATTAAGGGGGAATTCCTAGCCTTAGCACATGTTACTGTTTACATGACATTTTGACACAGACCTATAAAAAGTCTATATATTTGCTATAAAAAGCAAATCCTATGTAATGACAGTTTTATGTATATAACGATGAAATGATTCAAAATGCTTTAGAAGAACGAAAAAGTTTCCTATTCAGAGCAGTGGAACAATGCAAGCTGAGTATCGTTTTTTGTTTTGTTTTCTAATATTAGCTTACAATAATCTGAGAGTTGAACAGGTTCATGCTCTGCTGGGTGATGAACTGGCTCAATGGCAGAGCTCAAAGGGTCGCAGTGACTTGAGCTACACCTGACTGGCAGCTGGTCCCTAGCAGTGCTCCCCAGGGCTGAATTCCAGGTCCAGTTCTGTTCAACATTTTTATCAATGATCTGGACACAGGAGCAGAGTGCATCCTCATCAAGTTTGCTGATGATACTAAACTGGGAGGTGTTGTTGACTCTCCAGAGGGATGAGAAGCTTTGCAGAGGGATCTAGATACATTGGAGTATTGGACTATCAGCAACAGCATGAAATTCAACAACAGTAGATGCCAGGTGCTACACCTGGGACAGAGCAATGCTGTACACAGGCACAGACGGGGATACGCGTGGCTGGAGAGCAGCTGAGCAGAAAGGGACCTCGGGGGGCTGGTGACAGCAGGCTCACCATGAGCCTGCCGTGTGCTCTGGCAGCCAAGAGGGCAGACTGCATTTTGGGGTGCATTAAACAGTATGGCTAGCCAGTCAAAACAGGTGATTCTCCCACTGTATTAGCACTGGCATGGCCTCACCTTGAGTACTGCGTGCAGCTCTGAGCTCCACAACATAAAAACCATGTTAAGGTACTTGAATTTGTCCAGAGGAGGGCAGAGCTGGTAAAAGGGCTGGAAGACATGTCCTGTGAGGACAGGCTGAGGACACTTGGGTTCTCTAGTTTGGAGAAAAGGAGGCTAAGAGGCAATCTCATTCTCTCTGCAACTGGATATGGAGAGGGAGGCACCGGTCTCTTCTTCCTGGTCACCAACTATAGGAACCAGGGGAGGTTCAGACTGGACATTAAGAAAAACGTCCTTACCATGAGTGGTCAAACACTGGAACAGGCTTCCTAGCGAGGTGGCTGATGCCCCATGCCTGGGGATGTTCAAGAGGTATTTGGACAATGCCGTTAACAATATGCTTTAACTTTTGGTTAGCCCTGAAGTGGTCAGGCAGTTGGACTAGGTGATCTTTGAAGGTCCCTTCCAACTGACTATTCTACTCTACAAACATTAAATGATGTGTAGGAGATTAGGACCACATATCTCAACAACAGAAACCAAGAGTCTCAGTAACCAGAACTACTGCTCTAAATACTGGATGCAGTTGCTGTACAGAAAGAATGACTTATGAAAAATTAATGGATGGAATTCATATCTGCTCCAATTCCAGAGTATAGCGTAGGATGATGCTAATATCATCTAATAATATCAGGATCAAAGATGAGTGAAATAAAACTTCCATTTTTAGATGCTCTTTATCTGCAGGTGTGAATGTATAATGAATTCTCACCACTGGCTCCCTATTATAAATCCAATGATTTGGTACTCTGTGACAGCATTTTCTACTATTTTCTTTTGGCACAGCCTTCTTGGAATATATGGTAAAACAGCAGGGTGCCAAAACATGCTTCTAAATGACCTACTCTGCAAGACAGCTTCTAAGTGTAACCCAGATAAACCTTATCAGTACTCTTGGAACATAAAACAAGATAGAACGAACCCACAAACCATTTATTTAGGTGGGCATTTCTTTGTTTCATACTACTCGACATCCACGCCAAGCTATTATCCTGAGACAAAAAGCATTTTAAACCCAGGTTAAATGAAACACAGCATTGGGTAGAATAGTCTTGTACCATGCCTATTTTTGAATGCTGCTGTCTCAAACAAGGGTAATGCATCATTTGATGTCATCTCAATTATCATGTTAGCTCTAATCCACTGAAATGCTCTACCTGTGCATTTCTTGTATGGTACTGTCTAAATTAGATGGCAGAGTTTCTTCCACGGCCAAACCCATCCTCTGGCAGATTACAAGGGTCAGGATTTGACAAGTTTCAAGATACAGAACAAGGCCAGACTGTTCCATACATTAACTGAATATTACATCATTTTAGACCAAAGCCAGGCTGGATAGAGCCCTGAGCAACCTAATCTAGTGTGTGGCATCACTGCCCATGGCAGTGGGGTTGGAACAAGTTGATCTTTAAGGTCCCTTCCAACCCAAGCCATTCCATGATTCTATGATTTTAATGGTACAGAGGGAAATTTTTCTGTATTTTATACTGATGATTCTGTATTTACTTTAATTGGGAAGAAGTGTTGATGTGGAAAAGCCACATCAAAAATGGGGAGGGGATCATTATATGTTTTCAAAAAACAGCTCTGAATTAAGGTAGGTTCCCGTTGCAACACACACTTCTAAAGGCTTCTGATTTTTCTGTCTTAGGACAGTATGCCTTGCTGCAAATGCCAAGAAATAGACAAACACTGAGGGTTAGTAGCATGCATAATGGAAGGTTGCTGAGGTGCACATACAAGTGAAGGAAAAGTCAGCATGAAGCGAGTTAACTATGGTTTATTCCCTCCTCCTCCCTCAGTCTAGGAACCCTTCCATATGCTGTGCTCTATTTATTATTTCTGCATTGCCTCAGTAGGGAAATATTCACACTGAGCCACAGGGATTAAAGACTGAAGCTCTAGAGAACTCAGATCACATCCGTCATATCCAGCTGTTTTCAATTCCAACACCTCACACCTGCTTTTATTTATTATTCACTGGCTAGACAAGACAGGGCTCATTTTTCAATCTTTAAAAGCTTTCTTAAGAAACAAAAGACACAAATCGATCTATTCCTTTCCCTTTTGCATATCTGCAATAGCCCACCAAGACGACAGTAAAACGAACTACTACCATGGTGAGGATCTGACCTAACAGGACACCACCGAACGGCCGAGGCTGGACAGCTCCCTCTCGTCTCCCAGCACGGTGACAACGCAGCAAAATGGAACAGAAACGCTACCAACTACAGAAAGTTGCTGCTAGCAGAGACTCTTAACCCCACCTACTCCCACAGATTTCAATCACTTTGGTTTTAATTTACATTGGAAATGGACTACAAGGGATCATGTACTACTTCATGCAGCAGGGATCTCCACTTTTACTTATCTCAAGCCTCCATTCCATACAGCCTGTCTGCTGGCAGTGCGTATGAACTGCTTTCCCATTCTCCTTTAGGGGGCCACACTGCCTCAGCACTCGATTGTCCTTTTTTACCAAGTAATTTTTTCAGAGGTGGACTCATAAGCCATTCTTTTTGCAATCTTCTCTAGTGTCACTGGCTTAATTAATCGCTCATTATTCAGTCACATTTCAAGTGTGAACCAGATGTACCAGACCTCCTCATACTTCTTGCACAAACACTCTCCCATTTGCAGTTGTTCTTCTCATATACCTACACCCAGGTACAGCAGATCACAGCAGATTTCAGCAGATTTTGCCCAGAGAGGTTATGGAGGCTCCCTCCTTGGAGATAACAGTCACTTGGGCATGGTTGTGGGCAACTGGCTCTAGGTGGCTGGACAAGATGATCTCCACGGGTCCCTTCCAACCTCAAACACTCTGATTTCAAAATCTTGCATGAAAGCTAGCGCTGAAACACATATTTTGTTATTACAAATGATAATACTTCATTAGGAGATGCTGAATACATTTAGTTTTAAAAGGCATCTCCGCCCTACTACTTTTTAAAAGCAAATAAAGGATGCTTCGTAACAAGAAAAACTATCAGTCTGAATTCAAAACTGAACTGATTCATTAAAATCTGGACAGCATGTAATGCTAGCATGTAGAACACCTATAGAAGCCATATTACTGATGTGCTGTAAATGCTATCCAGTTTTTGCAAGAATAATATACACTTACTAGACAGACATCAAGGCAATTACCCATGATACAATGTTAAAAAAATAGATTGTATGGTTTGCAGTAGCATCAAGTCTCTATTCAAGTGTAAAAAAATTAATTGACTCCATCTGTATTGGCCTAATGACTGATTAAATGACTAATCACGGAAGTCTTAATTAAAATCATTTTTCTGTACAGCAGAAGATGGAGAGAGGAAGGCATTCATTAATGTGTTATAATGTATGTCAGATTCCATTTGTGCCATTTACTAACAGCCATCAAATGAGTAATTATGCACAAGGTCATTCTGTAAACTTTCTGCATACATCAGGCTGATTGGATTAGGGCTTGGTGCTTGGCTAGGTTCTGCATGTGGCTGCATTTTTCCATCACAAAATAGGTAATTAATATTGCTCAGAATAAGTAATAAAGGAAGTTGACATTTCCTCTTCCATCTTCCCACCAGCCAATCCAGTCTAAGATTAATATTCGACTTTCATATATTGTTGGGTAAAGTCCCATACCTCATACACTAAATCAAGCCCATCCTCCTCAGCTGACTATTTAATATTCCTGACGAATTGATAGGGAACTCCATCACACTATGAAATTCTGTAATACGCAAGGAATTTTTCCTGCATGAATCAAATGACCAAGCGATTAAAAGGAGAGAATCCTCTTTAAGTAAAGGAAGATATTAGCATAAAATTAAAAGATTATTTTAAATTTTATTTACCACCCACTTGACTACCCTGATGCTTAGTGACCCTTGCTATGAAAAAAAATATCAAGCTGGTTCTACCTCAACAGCTGAGACCAATCTATTTAAAACAATGTATTAATAAAAGTAATGAAATAGAAGGGTGTCTTGAGCATTAGATAAAACAACTTTCCACTTGCATGCAACTCCTTTGTAGGCTCTATGCTTTTCAATGAAATTCCATATAAAGTGCATATCCAAAGTATAAATTGTAACAGAAATACTCGGCTGACTGCTATCCTTAAGTTTCCAGCAAGTCTTCTGTGCAGCCAGAATAAGTCTGCCATATCACTAGTTGAAAAAATTTTGTATATCCCAAATGACAACATACTATCCTGTGTATAAAACAAATGTTTTTATAAAACTAGTACAAAATATGTCTTAATGGAAAAAAAGATGTTGGTAGAGCTATGTCACTACTATCGACAAGCGTCCGGTTCTTGAACATTACTTTCCTTCAAAATCCTGAAATCAAATGTACCACTGACATGAGTTAGTTGCATAATTAGGCTCCAAATAAGTACCAGTTCCTCTAAAATAATTGCATCAACTTTTAGTACTGAATAAGTTTCTTAAACTTCTGTTGCCTCTTTTTTTCCATAAAGCACTATTCTGATGTAATATAATGCATTGCTTTAAAGCGTACCCAATTAATCACAAATAGAATATGGATGGAGATGCTAACAGACAAAAAAAGAGAATATGGATGGAGATGCTAACAGACAAAAAAAGACAAATCTTAAGTCATGACTGTGTAAGTTCCAGTTACACTTTTGGCATGACTAAATACTATCCTGTCTAAACTATCCAAAGTCATGCACATCAGAGAAATACATAGGTAAAGCATTAAAGTATCAGTCTTTTGAGAAATTTAGCTATATCTACCAGCCACGTCCGAATTTCAAATAAATTCAAATTCCATTTAGTTTTAATTAATTCACACTAGTCAACTTACCCTCCTTACCACATAACTGAAGAAAACAAAATGTGACAACAAATTTCTGCTTGCAGAAGCTGCCAGCATCACATATGAAGTTCATTTTACTAATAAATAAAGGGAATGGAATGTTACTGATAGATTTAGAACTAAATTCAGCTGTAATTCAGAGTTTTAAGGTAGCTCTCAAGGCTTAAAACCAGCATTGAGACTCAAAAGCGTGCCACATTCCATGTTCCAAGAGAATTAACAAATCTTAGTTTCATCTTTATTTGAAGATGCATACATTTAAAACAACAAAACCTACCACCACCAAACCAAAAGGCTCCAAAATCAGCAACATGTATATGGCACAGTAAATCTGTCAGAAGCTGAAGATATTTTTTATGGAGTAATTCAACACAATCTGCTCTACTCTGCTAATGCAAATGAAAACTATTGCATGACTACCTAAATTACAGGGTGGTATGCCATTCTTAATCTTCTTAGAAATGTAGGAGTTCCTGTTTCAATCATTTCTATTGTTTGAAATATACCAGATGATAATGGAGCGGCTGCCACTGTAGGCAGAGACTGACTTCTAGGTGCAGCTAATTAATGACAATGTATGACTTACTGTAGGTTTGAAGGAACTACTAGACAGTGGTGAAGATCAACATGTGAGACAGCTGCAAATGAATTAAATGACCTGTCTGAAGTTTCAGCATTGTCTTTTCTCTGTATATGTTGACTATGTAGCCTATTCATCATCTCCAATTGTATAAATATTTAAAAATAAAGCCAAGCATTTCAAGTACCTTAAGTGGATCCCCTTATCAGCACACACATACATATCATTAGCATTGCAGTGTAAGAGTACAACTACACTTGACTGAAAGACAGCCTTCTCTCTCCTTAATGTTTCAGAAAGAAGTTTTATTTCCTCAAGTATTTAAGAAAAATAAGGTATCTTATGCCTAAAGACAGACAACAGACATTCTAGGATATAGTGAAATTTGTACCTCTCAAGGCCACTTAACAGGGTGAAACAAAATACCTTCACAACAATTGGTTGGAATGCAGCTCAAAGCAGAGTCATTTAAAGGGAAAAAACAACAAAACCAGCAGTCTGTGCTGAATTCCCTGGTCACACTGCAATAAAAAAAGGGATATAATTGCCGCAAGTGCCCAGTGTTTTTGGAAGTGTTGTACTTATGTTTTCTTCTATTAGCCAGTGCACATTGTCCTGTCCATTTTGACATCAACTTGACTTCCCATATAGGTTAAAGTTATAAAAAATACCTTCTCTGCTACAGAGACGCTATTGCAAATCACAGTGGGACCAACCCTGACTAGAAGCTGAAATCACTATGCCTGTTGATGTGACTAACAGCAATTCCCATCATAATTATTTCATGCTTTGCTATTAGACGAACTAGTAAAAATGCTGGAGAATTGCTCATCATGGCAAATCTGCTTGTCAGTATTTTAAAAAGCCTGAAACCTTTTGTACAGTAAATAAACTAAAGCAAACACTGGAAAAATTATCAATAAGCTGGCTATAGTAAACGTCTTTCACCAAAACCCAAATAATGGGAAAGGTAAACAATACCTTTCTCTTCCTGTTGATATCCTCCGAAACGGACGACAGTTATCTCCATGCTCATTTTGTTGGTTAAGAAATGCAAATTAGATATCCCCTATTCTTCTGTTTGTTTTGTACACTGAGCATAATTTCTGCATGAATGTCCAACTGTTTCCATCTTCTTTGTGTCACAGAAACCTCATTTACCAGTCATTCTTCTCCATATGAAAAGATCTATAATGAGGAGTCTTTCTGTCATTGCCCTACTCCTCTGAGTCAGGAATTTTTATTTCCCCCTAATACTTGCTGCTGTAGCTGCAATTTCATTTATTGTTGTCTCATACCACAGCCTTAATGCAAGAACATCTGTGGCTGGATCACAGAAGAGATTCAGTATTGCTTTCAGAGCTGCATATCGATTAAACGGTTATAAGAAACCAAACTTTTGATTTATTATGTTTTCAAATGATTCTTATAAAAAGGACTGTTTGTTCACTGTACTTGAAATGACAGTTTAAGTATTTAAATATTTTTCCAGTTACTCACCTAGCAAAAACATCTTTATGAGAACACTGAACATAAAAAGCAAGACTAGGAGGTTTACTTGCACATGCATTCTTAGGAAACAATTGAAAAGGCATGAAGTTGTCCAAAAGCTAAAAATATATTTAATTTACATCTAAGCAGCATCATGAAAGAAACCAATTGTTTTTTGAGAAAATAATGCTGTTTAGAAAAATTTCTTCTGCTCTCTTCCTTTTAACACATGTATGAAGCAATTTACATATGCTGAGCCAAATTTAGCTTCAGTGTGTCTCCAGAAATCAGTAGTATCAGGATAGATCATCTCAACCTAAGAACATGTCACATTTCCTTTGCTGAAAGCTCTGGAGTCTAAATCAGCATCCTAACATTCGTAAATTCTCTTGTTCTTTCAGGCTGTTCAGTGCTGCCTTGACTTTTCAAGGGCCTCCTACTACATCTTTAGTTGCCTGCCTGCCCAGTTAGATATCTTTAC
>VXAL01014088.1:0-19337 GCA_013399475.1 Chauna torquata | reverse complement strand
TTTTTTTTTTTTTCTCCTCTCTCCCAGCCACTGTTGCGCAGCAGTTTTTTCCCTTTCTTAACTCTACTCTCCCAGAGGCACAACCAGCATCGCTCACTGCCTCAGCTCTGGCCAGCAGTGGGTCCCTTTTGGAGTCGACTGGAGCTGGTTCTTATCTGACATGGGGCAGCTTCTGGGCTCTTCTCACAGAAGGCACCCCTGCAGCTTGCTGGTACCATAACCTTGCCATGTAAGCCCAATACACTGAGTAAAATTAGTACTTAACAATTTAATTATTCATATTCATTTAAATATTGTTTCTGTAAGGTTTCAGTGAGAGCTGAAGGCACAAAAATCCCTGATCTAAAAATGGTCACTGTATTTTAATAATTATTTTGATTATAAATTTTCTCACAAAATAGAAAAACTAAACTCCTATGAAAGGTAAAAGGTTGACAGACATATAAATTGTCTTTTCCGCCAGCAGAAGAATTCACAGACCCTGTGCAAAGCAGGCATCCTCTCAGTGCTTAGTTAATTTGCCCTTGTCCTGGCCTGCAAGCACTCTTTAAAAGTGAATGAACATAGTTTGTACTTGATCTACTGCCTCTCTTTTTGTGTGCCAATAAATACTAAAAACAGGAGAGGTTTCATTTCATACATATATTGAGTGACCCAGTACAAATCATGGGTCAGTATGAAACTGCCAGACAAGTTTCTCCTTCAGCGCAGCACCACTCTTGAAACCTATTGGCTAAAAATACCCTCTTTTTCTCTTTCAGAAATATCTTTTTCTTCTTTCCTCCTATTGGTAATTTTTACTCTAGTCCTGTTTTGAGAAATAACCAAGTCCTGAAGAGACAAGAAAAAAGGAGGCTAGGAAAAATAAATACCTCCTAGAATCAAATAGATGAGGACAGGAAGCCTCTTCTTGTGAAAACACTGATGTGCTTCAAAAAAGCAATTATATGTGAAAACATTTCTGTTTATTTCACCATAACTCATGGTCCAGTGCAGTCACGATGGGTGTTTGCATCACACATACAGTTTTCAATTTCCACAAGTTTCCCAACAGCGGATTTTTTGCTTTCTTGCCCACTTGATACGTTGCATTTTATTGCTCATATTTTGTGCAAAGCCCTGGCAATGAAGCCTTAAGGGGCTACTACAGGAAGGATTACTAGTCCCAAGAGTTCAGAACTTGTTTTAAAGTCTGCAGTTTCCATAGCTGCCTTCAGAATTCCTCTCTTTAAAATGCTCGTTATAGGTGTAATCTCAAACAGATGCTGGCTTTTCTGTGACGTGTTGTAGCCCAGATTGAATCAAATAGCTTTAACTATCACTGTCCACAACAGATTGCTTTCCTCAGCCAGGACCTGGCACCATAAATTGCCTTCCACACCTGAAATGCAGTACCACTCTCTTTATCCTTTTTATTTTACCTCTGCATTTTTTCCAGCTTTGGCACCTCAGCAGAGAAAAGAAGGGATCTTTTAAACACAGAGCGATGGCTAATGGCAGGCAGCTGGCCACTGCGCCCGCCTAGCTGACCCCACAGCAATGCGTATGTTATCTTCTGCCGTAAATATGAATTGCATCGAGGCTGGCTGTACCGCCCTGCACCATCAGGAGGGTGCAGGTCCCCGAGCAACCCTTGCTCCTTCTCCTCACGCTCCCACCCTCTACATACACATGCGCACACACACACGTGCACACATCCGGCTGTGGTCTTCTTTGTTTAGATGATTAAATTGCTGCAAATGCAGTATTTGTTTTCTTTCCATTTCCTTTCTGCTGAATCCTCACACCTGGTTCAGTCTGCGAGTTTGTATAATGTTTTCGGAACGTGAGAGAGGGATGTGGAGGAATTTGCTATAAAAAAGAGTTTAAAGGGTATCTTTACAAATCTTCAACACCAGTAAAGTGTCTTACACCCCGTTCGGTCACAGCTTGCTGTCACTCTGCTCTGTGTAATGCCACAGCACGCAGGAAGACAGCAGAACTAGCAGGTCCTCATGCTGCTAGGACCCGCGACAGCACACGTGTGTGCTGGGTGTCCACGGCCGGGCTGCTGCGTGAGGCGAGGCCAGGGCTGCCCGGTGCCGGACACGGCCGGTTCCAGCCGGCTCCCCGCAGCCAAGATGGCGGCACCTCTGGGGAACGGATTTCAGAAAGGGCAAAGCCAGAGCGAAACAAGGAGGGAACAAAAGGAGTGACAAGCATCGGAGGTGACACCAAGCTCGGAGGAGGAGGGGGAGTTGCTCCGTGGCGGAGCAGATACTCTCTGCAGCCCGTGGAGGGCCCACTCTGCAGCATGGGCAAGGCACCAGAAGGAGTGGCAGAGAGAAACCCCTGTGCACCGGCTGCGAACCCCCAGCCTCCAGCCCCCCTGCTCAGAGCCGCACAGAGGGTTCGGGAGCGCAGGAGTGAATTTGGGCCTGGGAAAGGAGGTAGGAGAGGTAGATTTAATGATTGTTTCTTGCCATTTGAATCTATTTTAATTGGCAATAAAATAAAATTTCTCCAAGTCAAGGCTGTTTTGCCAACTGCAGTAATTGCTAAGCAATCTCCCTGTAGTAATCTCAACTCATGAGCTTTCTGAACCTGTTTTCTCTCCTGGTCCCACAGAGGAGGGAGAGAGAGCAGCTGGGCGGGAGCTCGGCTGTTAGGCAAGGCTAACCCACCACAGCATTTTGCTGTGGTATGGTGGCGTGCAGAGGCCTCAGTTGTCATTGGAAGAGGAACAGCCCTTGACTGTAAAGATCATACAGTAAGACTATACAGGAGCAAGACCAAGAACTCCAGTGACACACGCATGTGAATCAGCTACACAGCCACCAGTCTTTCTGACAGTCTAACATATGTCATGGGGCAAAAGTGAAGCCTTAACATAAAGAAACATGCAAGCTTAATTAATACATCATGTATTGAATAACCACTGCAGCTTTCAAAAACTGGACTCTATGGAGTTTCTGTGGTGAGACTGCTGCCAGTATAACTGGCAGCAACGAGCACAGAATCACAGAATGGCTGAGGCCGGCAGGGACCTCTGGAGGCCTTCTGGTCCAACCCCCTGCTCCAGCAGAACCACCCAGAGCTGGTGGCCCAGGACCACGTCCAGGCAGCTTTTGAAGGTCTCCAAGGAGGGAGACCCCACAGCCTCTCTGGGCAGCCTGTGCCAGTGCTCAGTCATCTGCACAGTAAAGCAGTGCTTCCTCGTGTTCAGAGGAACCTCCTGTGTTCCAG
Source organism: Chauna torquata (assembly GCA_013399475.1). Lineage (NCBI taxonomy): Eukaryota > Metazoa > Chordata > Aves > Anseriformes > Anhimidae > Chauna > Chauna torquata. The sequence continues at coordinate 16,112 of VXAL01014088.1, read as the reverse complement.
TTTGTGCCCACTGCCTCTTGTCCTGTGACTGGGCACCACTGCAAGAGCCTGGCTCTGTTTTCTTTATACTTTCCCTTCAGATATTTTTATACAATGGTAAGATCCCCCTGAGCCTTCTCTTCTCCAGGCTGAAGAGTCACTGCTCTTTCAGCCTTTCCTCACAGAAGAGATGTTCCAGTCTCTTCATTATCTTCATGGCCCTTCCCCGGACTCTCCCCAGTATGTCCATGTCTCTCTTGTACTGGGGGAACCAGAACTGGACACAATACTTCAGGTGTGGCCTCACCAGTGCTGAGTGGAGGGGAAGGATCACCTCTCTCGGCCTGCCAGCAATACTTTGCCTAATGTAGCCTAGACTACCATTAGCTTTCATTGTAGCAAGGGCACATTGCTGGCTCATGTTCAACTTTGACTGGCCCCTGGGGTACACCACTAGTTACTGGCTCAAACTAGACTTTCCGCCACTGATCACCACCCTCTGGGCTCTGCCATTCAGCCGGTTTTTAACCCACCTCACTGTCTGCCTATCCAGCCCATATGTCAACAACTTATCTATGAGAATCATGGGGTATAGTTTCAAAGACACTGAAGTCCAGGTTGGCAATATCCACTGCTCTTCCCTCATCCATCAGGTTGGTCATTTCATCATAGAAGCTCCTCGAGTTGATCAAGCATGACTTCCCCTTGGAGAATCCATGCTGACTACTCCTGGTGATTTTCTTGCCCTTCATGTTCCTGGAAATGGTTTCCAAAATTATGTGCTCCATCAGCTTCCCAAAGATCAAGGTGAGGCTGACTGGCCTATAGTTCCCTGGGTCTTCCTCCTTGCCCTTCCTGAAGATAGGGCTGACTTTTGCTTTCCTCCAGTCTTCAGACCCTGCTCCCAGTCACCATGATTGATTGAGGATTATCAAGAGTAGCTTTGTAATGACATCTGCCAGCTCCCTCAGCACTCATGGGTGCATCTTATCAAGGCCCATGGACATATTTATGTCCAGTTTGCTTAATCATTCCCTGGCTTGATCCTCTTCCACCAAGAGTACATCGTGCTTCCTCTGGCCTTTCCCCCTGGTCTCTGGGACTGGGGATTCCAGAAAGCCAGTCTTGCTGGCAAGGCTGGCATTCAGTATCTCAGCCTTTTCCCTGTCATGTGTAATCACATCTCCCATTTCATTCAGCAGTGGGCCTACGTTTTCCCAAGTCTTCCTTTTGTTACATATGTTCTTACCAAAGGCCTTCTTGTCCTTCAGATCCCTGACCAGATTCAATTCCATTTGGGCACTAGCTTTCCCAAGTTCATCCCTGGATGCTCGGACAATGTCTGTGTATTCTTACCAGGTTATTTATCTTTGCTTCCACCCTCTGTATGCTGCCTTTTTGTGTTTAAGTTTGTCCAGGAGCTCCTGACATTTTTGCCTGTCTTCCTACTCATTGGGATGTACCGCTCTTGAGCTTGGAGGAGGTGGTGCTTGAATATTAACCATCTTTTTTTCCTCTTCCCTCCATGGCCTTATCCCATGGGACTCTTCCAAGCAGATCCTTGAAGAGGTCAAAGTCAGCTCTCCCAAAGTCCAGGGCTGAGCTTGCTGTGCACCCTCTTCCCTGCCCAAAGAATACTGAATTCCGTTGTCTCATGGTCACCGCAGCTAAGTCTGCCTTTGACCTTCACATTCCCCCCCCAAAATCCCTTGTGGTTGATGAGAATGAGGTCCAGTATAGCTCCTCTCCTTGTTGGTTCCTCTATCGCTTGGAGAAGAAAGTTACCATTAACACATTCCAGGAACCTCCTGTATTGCTAATGCCCTGCTGTATTGTCCCTCCAACCGATACCAGGGTGGTTGAAGTCCCTCACAAGGACCAGAGCTTGTGAATGTGAGGCTGCTCTTATCTGCATAGAGCCTCGTCCACTTGTTCTTCCTGGTCGGGTAGCCTGTAGCAGATCCCCACTATAATGTCACCTATCCCTCATCAGTGTATTTAAAAATCAGTTCAGAAATGGCTCCATTCTCGTCAATTTTCCCTAGTGAATACCAGCACATTGCAAGAAAATTTGACTCCACTGAGATCAGAATAACTTAAGTGAAAGCTGGATTTGGTTCAATGAGGATTTCAGGGATATGTAACAATCCAAATGAGGTCTTTCCTCTGTATTGTCAACTTATTTTTGGCTGTCTTTGCATCCTCTAAAAAAAGCCTGAGTGGTTGATTTGAGACCAATCCATAAAAAAAGGCACTCTTCCCATGCCCACCCTGCCACTTCAGTCTCATCTTCTCCTCAGGAACAGGGTTATCATTCCTTAACCGCCAAATGAAGTCAGTCAAAATCCAGTGCAGCTTTAAACAAAACCTACTTAAAGCACCAAAGAAAGAACAGCAGTTCATACTGGATTTGTTGTGTAGGATTTTATGTTTTTAATTAAAAGAACAAAATACCAAAGTCTATGTTTAAAGCTTTATTCTACGTGTATTCAAAGTTCATACCCTCAACTGCTGGGGATGAAAATAGCTTTCTCTTAGGGGGCACTCAACTGTGTTGCTACGTGTTTGGGAATAGTTGTGCACTCAGAAAATATGTTCATCAACTTTGTTGGCAATCTGGATTTAATCTGCTCCAAAAGAGGGCAAGCTAAGATATATTATACCACTAATTTTTCTCACTATGACAGGTGTATCTGCATGACCAGTTTATCTTTCTGTTCTTTCGGTATTTACCATTTCAGAGTTATGTTGCCTTAGGGCTTCTGTACAAGTCAATTAAACTATGTTGCATACTAATGCTCTATCTTCACGTGAGGTTGCAAGTTCATTACACTGGGGTGTTTTTCTTAACTTCTGCTGTGATAGACATTCAGCACTTAGACCTCAGTTTAAAAATGTAAATAATTTTCCATCTGAGTACTGATGGTTTTTGGCAAGAGGTGATGCCTTAATCTTTCACCAAATAAATAAATGCTCAATGAAATATATGTAAAATCTTTTTGTTTACCCAGCTGGACAAGGTCATTGTTAGAAATTGTTTGAAGTGGATGGATACTGATGTAATTTTGGAAAATGCACTAAACAGGGAAAAATATTTTTCTTTTATTGTAAGTCAATACCAGGAGGGAAGGAAATACAGTAAAACTTGCAGTGAGCAGTCTCTCAGGGCAACAGCAAAAATTGACTGCTTAATGGGCATGGTCTTCTAGTAAGTCTGGAGAAGACTTTATTGAATGTTTTCAGAGATACTCTGTTTGTATACAAATGAATACAAACTTGGTAAAGTTTGTATTTTGTGTAGGTCTAATGTGTAACTTTGTTAAGGAGAATGTTTATTCATAAAAGACATCTCTCTCTTAATAATCAACAGTTTGATTTAATAACTGTTCTGCAGCAAAAAATCTTGCCTACAGACTAACATGTGCTGAAATATGTGGTTTCCCATGTGATTAGTTTCTGTTTTCTAAATATGCTTGTTATTAAACGTTCAGTACACTTTTCCCTTGAGCTGTATTTCACAGTGAGGCTACTTGGAGGGACCGCCAGGGTCTCAGCTTGAACTTTGAACAGCCAAGAGTTTTCCAAAACAGGAAAATGTTTTATTAAGCAATGGTGAGCTCAGGCATAAAATGACAGTGTCTTCTGACTGACTGGCTTTATGTGGTTGAGGAAAACTGGATCCTGTTCTTCAAGAGAAGATGATGTGGCAATGATAGCCTACAGAAAAGTTTTCCTGTGTAGTATTGCTGGGAGCTATCATTCCACATTCTGGAGAATAAATGACTCGAAGATACCGAGTATAGTCAGTTTTACACTGTGGATTTTGATCTGTAGTGATATTAATCATGACTGTAAATAAAACTCTGTAGTTGCAGTGCATATGTCTGGTTCCCCCATGATGCATCGGTGGATGATGCTTCCAGAGACATTGTGATGCACGAAGGTGACTTCAAGTTTTATGGATTTAGTCAGGCAGATAACTGTACAGAAGGTTTATTCCTTATTGATAGCCATTTAGTATTTTGCTAACGGCAGCATATCACTATCATCAGGGACTGCTAATTGAGGAATAGATCCCTATATGTCCTGGTCATAACAGAGAAAAAACTTGCCATGTGAAGCTTACAGTTCAGGTGTATGATTAGAGACCAACAGTATGAGCAGAGAATTCTCATCAGAGCTAATATTCTTCGCACAGCCTCAGCCATCTGAATCTGTGAGGATCTCTGCTTTTATTGAAAAATACAGTAACTTCTGGACTCTTGGCTGGGTCTGGGCTGTTAGCTCGCTGTAGGCCTGCAAAATGCTGAAGTAATAGCACTGAAGTAATAGGAAGTACAAAACACCTGTAGCTTGAGCACAGTTTAAGAGTCATGAATCTGGGACTACATTTCTACCTCCCCTTACTGGCCAGCAGGAGTGCCTTTCCAGTCAGAAGGCAAATAGGAAGAGTTCAACTCTGATAGTATGCTACGGATAAATCCCATGGTTTTTTAACTACGGAGGAAAGTCATCACATTGAGATAACAAAAATGTCTGTAACTAGAGGAAGAGGTTATTGCCATATGCTTGTCTCCAGCAAGGAGCTGCCCTTTATAAAACCAATGAAGATGGCTTTGTGCAGATTATTCTGTAGGGTGTTTACACCTTATGTAAACTCATATGTTAACAAGGCTAGGTTTTATCTTTAGGCATTAGACAATTGCTGTATCTCAGGGGGTACATGAGAGTAGAAAAAAAAGCAGTCATTTAACAAGAATTGATGTGAATGGAAGGAGGTAGGAGATAGAAAGTGACAGAAGTTCTGGCTCAGTGTTGTTTTTGACAATAAAACAGCACTTTCATTACACCGTTTTTGGTTTCAAGCAAGTTTTCTTGTGTGTATTTCACTCTTCTGTTTCCAACCATGCAACTACAACATTACATGTATGAAAGCCAGACTGTGAAACAGCTTGACTGTCAGAAATCAACAGTGAAAAGATTATGAAAACTGGAGATAATAGAAAACTCTAATATTTTACCAGTAACACAGAGACACAAAACCAAAAATGAACAAACAAACAAAACAACCAACCAAGCAACCGAAAAGCCTACTAAGAAATAGCATGAAACACTTGATGCTGTTGAGTGCCTCTAGAAGCTACACTTCAGCTGCAGCAGTTTGCCTCAAGGAAGATATGGCCCACAATATTTAATTTCATAATTTCCCTTTAAGAATCAGATAAACAAAAATGTCGATGACCTTGGCAGCATTATATGAGTATCTTAGTTTCACTAGGATGAACTGTTCTTGGAAAAATTCTCCCTTGTCTGAGTCACAATCAGGTTTTTCCTTCTGGAGTAGGAATGTGTGCTGTTCTTCCCCTTTCTCCTTTCCCATTCAGCAATGCACACAAATTCCAGCTCTCTAGTCTGGCATTTCGATTTCTGTAGGGTTTTCTCATGTTATGCCAGTGTAGAAGGTTTCACATTTTTTGTAACATTCTTTTAAAACAGAACTGTTCCAGACTACCTAACCGGAGTCCAGTGGCTAGACTTTGAACAGGATGCTATTTTGCTTTTGTTCACAAAATGAACTGAAGTAATTTCTCTTCATTTTAACATATAACATAAACAGAGGCCTGTGCAGTAGCAGCAACAATTGCAGAAGTCGTTATAAGTAAGCTTAAGAAAAGAGTGCTAGGGATATTGCTGTGAGAAAAAAGGTGAGAACTGCTCAGGGAAAGTCACGTGTTTTAAACATCAATTTTAAACATCGATTATATTGTGAATAATAGATGTTTCTACCTTCTGTTGAAGAAAATAAGTAAAAATGGATATAGTGTTCAGATCAATTTAGTGATTTTCTGTTCATTTCTTTCTGTCTTCTTTTTCACAGGCATATAAAATTTCCTTCAGGAAAGAAATCATGCAGGCATTTCAGATACTTTTGAGAAAGCAGGTACTGATGGCAGTGCTGTTAATCACTAAGCAAACTGTCTGGAGCAGTCAGGGATATGGATAACATAGATCTGATGCCCCCCTCAAGTCACAGGAGCTGTGGTTTGAACCCCCTGAAGCAAAGAAGAGCTCCTTGCTCACCGGGCTAGTATTGAGATGGATCTGCTCTAAGCCCCTTGACCTGACACTGCCTTGTTCCATAAGCCAGTTATCCTCATCACCAGGTTGGAAGGTCCTTCTGTCTCAGCAGCTGTCAATATGTTTTGAGCAAAGTAGATAAATGTGAAGAGACAGAGGCCCTTCCTTAGAACTTGCTCTGCCTCAGTGGTTAGGACATTGATGCAATAGGTAGGTAGCGGTGGTTCAACCTCTTGCCCTGCATCAGGCCGAAAGGACTACAGTTGAGGTTTCTGATCTCTTTATCTGACCTTCAGTAACACCATTTTCTTCAGAACAAAGAAACCTCTACGCTGGCATAAGACTATTCTGTATTACGCCACTTTGAACTAGTTCTTAGTACCACTATACCTGCCAAAAATAATTATGGTCAATTCTCCATTATCTGATGGAAAGAAGCAAGCATTTTCCCAATAATAGAAAAACATGGATGATGCAAGTACTGGGAGCAGCCATGGAACCAGTTCTCATAAGACTGGCCAGACCCAGGAGTATCTCTGCACTGCACCCTCCTGACGCTTCAGACTGGAGGAGGATTTACTCATTCAGACACAGCGCCCGACCTGAACTAGCTCTCTGAGTGCACCACATTGCAACAGAGCTAGTAAGCTTTCTAGGAATCCAGAGTGCTCTACAGCACAGTAGGAGCCAGATCACACTTGATATGGCATGAACGCAAGTGCATTAAAGCTGCTGGCCTCCTGCTGGCAAAGAAGAGTGCCTTGGACTCACCTGCAGAGGGTTCTACAGTGCTGGTTTGGCATGTGTGCTGTGGACACAATAGATCTGGCTTTCTACTGTGGTAATCCTAGTCCAAGCTTAGGATATATTCTGTGCAAAAACTGCTGTGCCACCCCTGAATTCTGTCCCAAGACAATAACTCAAGAAGCCTGGATAGCTTCTTGCAGAGCCAGCTGCACTGTCTTTTCTTCACTGGCATGGTTAATCAGCTGTACAGATTCACCACTCACAGATAGTCATATGAGAAGTACATGGAGAAATGTGTTCTGCTCAGGCCATTTAGTTTTCTGGTGTTTGCTGACTTGCCACCTGCAAGGGGGAGATGGGAGTCAAACAGCATTGTGTTGTCCATGAAACCTTGATACAGTGTTATTGCTCTCTTTTCACCTTTTAGGAATGTCTCAAGCATCTTGAAGGCAAAGCTGGGAGAGTCTACTGCTGGCAATCTATGCTCGAAGAGAAGCAGCTGAGAGAATGATAGGAGAAGGTGAGAAGGAAAAAAAAACGTGAAAGGAAGATAAAAGTAATCTAGCTTGAGCGTATACCCCAAGGTAGCAAACTTCTACACTGCCTTGAGCAGCCAGATAACTTCCTTGTTTTATTTATAAATTTGTAAGTTTTTGTGATGGTATTATACTTAAGTAGATCTGATGCCAATCCAATAAGAACACGAGACCCACTTTCACCTCTAAAAAACAGTTAAGTTGAAAATACAAATGAGTCATAGTCTTTTTACAGTTGGCAGCTACCTATTAAAAGGTGGTTGTTAATGGTTTTGTTCTGTGTAATGCAAGCAACTTCAAAATGAAGTAATAGTGATGAGTTAAATGAGGTCTGAGTTACACTGCAAGTTTCTTTAGTAACATAATAAAACAAAATAAACAAATGCAGTATTAGCCATAAAAATAATAAAAACAAGGAGATTTGATTTGCAAACTTTTCATCTGAATTTCCCAACAGTGTGTAGAATAAACTTTTCTAAATTTGACCATGAAATGCTCTTTAAAAATAATCTCACGTCCTGTTTAATCTGTATTGACAGCATTGTTCATTCAAATCACAATGCACAGTGAACAACTCAAATGAAATGGCTGAGCAAACAACCTACATTCTTAGTTCTTAGAAAACAACAGGATTGAACATAATCTTGCATTTTTCCTGAATGTATGTCATATAAGAAAAAGGTTTAATTTACAGGCAGTATCTCCTTTTTCTTTTCCAAAGCAGGTACCAAAAATTCCACTCTTGTAATGGCATAGACAAGTTTCTATTTAATTCTGGTAATACCTAGAAAGTACTGTTCATATACAAACAGGAGCATGGCATAGACATTTGCTGTATAATTAAGAGTGAGAAAAGCTACAACAGGATAAAAAGACACACAAATGTGGTTTCCACACAGCTTGTGCATGTTTCAACAAAAGGCAACTATAAATTCTTTCCTGGAGTGTCTAGATAATACTACAGGTTCGTGCAGCAGAGTCCAGAAAAAAAAGCAGAGCAAACAAACAAAATACCTGACCCCCCCTATAAAATTAAGTGAAATACTGTTCTAAATCTTTTATTTTTTTCTTATTAGTATTACTGTTTGTGTCTCCCTCCTGCAGGTCTTGGCAAACACTGAACATAAAATATTTGAAAAAACAGTTGGTTCTTCCCACCTCATCCATGCCTTTTCATAGCCCCCAAAATCATTAAGCATTGCGGTGCTGGCTGAAATCCTGTTTACTAATACTGCTTTGTTACGTGGGTATTTTCAAGTTTTTAAAGGAACTTTTTGTTCCTACAGAGCAAAGTCTCCCCGTGTCATGCTACTGCCAAGTTAGCCAAGGTGGTGATAGCCCCCTGCAGTGAAGGAGCATGAGGAGAGAGAAAAACTGAGAGAAACAGAGCAGTCTTCTCAACCGTCAACATTTATTTAAATGTAATCATGAAATTTGGCTGTTCCTTGAGCCATGTGGTGTCTGCCCATTCTGCAGGGTGGGGCTGGAATTACTGCTGGCATGAATTTGTTTGGCCTCTTATTTTTGTAACCCTTCAGAGCCACACAAGGGGAAAACAAGAGGCCACATAAGTACATTCAAGGGCTAAATGTCTGTCTGGCATGCTTGCATCATACAGGACTTGGAAGGGCTGAGGAAATCCTCTGAGCTTAGGGAATGTAAAGTGAACTGCCTAGTTTAATATGCAGACAAAAGGCTGAGACGAATATAGGAAGGGAAAACACATATGCAAGGTACAGAGAGAGGATCAGCTTCACAGGAGAAAAATGGGTGAAAGATTAACTTCATTGTCCTCCATTATTACGGCTTTAAATCCACTTTTATCAAGATTAAGAGGGCTTTCCCTCCTACAGGAAAGTGATGTACCCCTTAACTTCACCCAGCTGTTCGATTTTCACAAAGCCTTTTGTGGTCACTTTTATTCCCGTGCAGACCCTCTGCTTTCTTCTGTAGTATCTCCTTGGCCCCCACCTTCTCAGTAATATTGTTCTACTGCCCTCACCTCGTACCTTTGCAGCTCCCCTCCGACTGTTCAGCCAGGTCTGTCATGTTTCCCACTTCCCTTGTTCTGGCTGCAACAAAGAAAGGGGTACAGCAGAAAAGGATGGAAAATTGTTGAAAAGTTGTGTGGTTTATCTAGAGAGGCTGACAGAAATCTAGAAAATGTCTGTGGGGTTCCTGAGGAGATAGCTCTTGGTACCTTCAAAGAGGCTGAGAAACTCAAAAACTGGTAAGTGGGTCAGCTCCCACAGAGAGAAAGTTGTTATTAGTTTGCTGCCCTGCTGAAAAAAAAAAAAAAGGAGTGCAAAAATATAAGAAAAACAGCTTGTGAGGAAGTAGCAGAAATGCTGAAGAAGACCTGGCAAAGTTTTTTGTGGGGGTAAACTGGGAGTTCGACAGAGTGTTTCCAGTTACAGATTACTCACATATATTGGATACTGAGTTTATGGATATGTGCCTAAAGAAAACAGGTGTCTAGAAGCAGGGAGTATTCCTTACAAAGATGGACAGTTAGTATGGATGTTGGGGAATAGTGAACATATGTCTGAAATAAACGTGTGGCTGAGAAAGGAGAGTGAAGTTACAGAGGTGTTCATGACAGAATACACTCAACCGGAACAGCTGCGCAGTGAAGGGAAAAGGGAGAGCATGCTGAAGAGTGATAAGAGGGAAAGCAAACTGGGGGAAAAAGAGAAAATAGGATGAAGAAAATAGTTGACACTAGCAGATTTGCCACAGGAGAATAAAACAGCATTAAAGTCAAGCTTTGGGAGCATATAAAGACTATAAATGGAAAGTGATATAGAAAAAGTATGAGACAAGAAAAGATTCCAATATGGAAAAGGAAAGAGGAGGCAGAAGAAATAGAGCAACAGATGTGACAGTGATGGAGACAGACGCTTACACTTACTATTAACGCAGAGGGGCTGCTGACCTTGTAAAGAGGCTGCTCTCTGTTTCTCAGACCAAGACTTTGATTTTCCTATTTGAGAATATACTTCAATGGTCTCAGGAACGGCCTTAGCTGATGTTTTACTTGTTTGGCATATATTTACTCTGATCCCTTGACAGACTGCGTATTGCAGGCCTTCAAGTGTCTTCAGATCTATCTAAAGACTGCAGAATCTGTGACTTTCTTCACTGCTTGGTTGAGTGCAGAGAGATTTTAGATCCCACCTCACATTTAGAATATGCAGCTGTTATTTTAGTGATGTCTTGGCTTAGAAGCATAGGATAAAAGCCGGTCTAAGTGCAATTATTGTCATCTTAACTGAAGTGAAATTCTGGATCTTGCTTACGTGTGATTTTCAAGGAAGAACTGAAAATCAGTCCTTCTAGCTGACATTGCTCCTGGCTTATTTATTTTCCAGTGCAATTAATGGATGGAAAAACGCAAAGTATAAGGAATTACTTGTAGCTGTTCTACTCAGAGACCTGTTTTCGGGGGATGCTGTGAAGAAACTGGAAATGAGAAGCTTGTAGGTAAAAAAAAAAAGAAGAAAATTGTAACTGCAAATAGAGATGGTAGGGGTTTTAAGTCACTGAGGCTTAAATCCCTGAGAGGACCACTTAGGAAGAATTACATGACTCATAGAATTTAGAGCCAGAAGGATCAACAGATTGTTAGTTTGACCTACTGTGTAACATGGGCTGTAGTATTTCATCCAGCTAATTTTGCAGCAAGCCTAAAGCTTGTCTTCCCCAAAGTCGGGTGGATTTGATTTGATGATTCGAGGGGATGAAGAAATAAATGTATCATTTAACAGTTTGTCCTCTGGTAGTTTATTCCTTGCTGCTTTAAATCTGTTGGTTTTACATTTAACTCGAGTTTATTTAGTTTCTGCCTCTTCGTTTTGTTTTGTTTTGCTAAGCTTTTTCCACTTTATTGGAATCCCTCATTACCTGTTACTTTCTTGATGTGAAAGATGCTTATGAAGTGAAGAATGTGTTCTAGGTATAAAAGACGTGCGAAAGAAAGCACATCCTCTGTCAAGGCTGCAGTAATGTGAGTGACTGAAATGGTGAACATCTGTTCTCAAGAAAATTGCCTCATTCTCAAATGCGCTGTGTGTAGCTGGACCCTCCTGCAGCTGATGTGTTACTGTTCCAGTTTGCATCTGTGCACTGATGCTAGCAGGAGAGGGGCACAGGCTCATCGACAGCTCTGTTCTTGCTTTATCTCCACAGCAGCAATAAGATAGCAGCGTAGAGCAGGCTGCCCTGGAGACAAGGTGATTCCAGCTCTTGGGACAGCTTTTGGCAACAGTAGCTGCCTATGTGGGACGTAACGAGATGTGAGAGAGAATGGAATGGCAGACTGCGTGAGGCTGCAATGAGTCAGCCACTCCGAGGGAGCTGGAAGAAATGTATAGTCTGTATAGAGAAGCACTGGACTGCCCTGAGCTGGAGGCCGAGGAGTTCTGGTTTCTGCAAATCCACTTCATCTGATGTTCTTGGCAGTCTGGGGAGGAAACTCACAGCAGAGAGCTCTGGTGTGCTAAGAGTGATGACTCTCGGGCCGCCTTCTGGGAAGGCAGGCCAATAGACGCGGTTACCATGCACTGCAACAAGAGCCCTGAAGAGGGAGCATGAACTAAGAGCAGTATCCAGGGCAATAAAAATCGCCTCTGTTGTGGTGGAGTGAGCAGTATATGACTAAAGGCTAAAGTAGTGGACACTCATTCACAGGAAAGAGTTATGTATAGATGTCTCTCACAACTAATGACTTTGGCTCTTTTTGCCAAGACAGAAATTTAATGGGTTAACTAAAATTTTTCTTTGTGCAAGTTATTTTTTCCAGGAAGTTCATCATCTCATGGTCTTCTTGCTGTGATTTATTCTTCTGTAGCTTCTTCTAAATACTGGGTCTATTCCTTTTCTAGCCAAACACTAGAATCCTTTCCACACCCTTATTACTTTTTGGAGTTTCAAAATTCAGTCTCAGAACTTCTCATTCTCTTGTTAATGGTGCTAATTCAAATGATTTGATGTTTCTCCTACCGATCTCTGTTACCAAGAGGTGATATCGTGACAGTATACAGAGTTATCAGAGGTGTTGTAGAAGCATAATTGTGAGGTAGTACAGTTTTTAGGGGAAAAAATTGTAGGTGTTTTCAGGTGGTCGCACAGCGAAATGTAATTAATGCTGTGTAATTTGCTCAGAGTAGTTCAGCTTTGGAATGTGTGGCAGTACTTCACTGCATGAAAAATTATTGTTGCTTCAGCTGCAGCCATATCCATCTCACTGGGAAGACTTCCAGCTTCGAAGGGAAATCTGATTGTACATGTTTGAACTGTGGTTTTAGCTGCAACATAACCTTTTCTGTCTTCTGGCTGTCCATTAGAAATGGTAATGAAAACATAGCCCATGGTTCCCTCAGCCTCAGTGTAACCTTTCCCTTTCTCAGGAAAGAGAAGTTTCCCAACCCAGAGGTTAATTCAGTTCTGACATCCTTTTAAATCCTTCAAAGGCATGCTTTGTTGGACCATCTGCGTGCTGATTTGTAGGGTGCCAGAGGATGGTACCTATGAAGGCAAGAACAAAAAATAAATATATCTGTCCTCTAATTAATACCTTCACAACAACTGAGTCATATTAGGTTGATTTCATGGGCTGAATAGTCAAGCTTTTAAACCTTCAGTTATCAAAACATGTTGTAACAAGAAAGTATTCAGTGAACCTAGTATTATTTTGCAACATAACAGAAAAGAAACATTGGTAATGGGAAAGCCATATAACGAACATTTCTAAACTTTCAGAAAAGTGAGTAAAAGAAAGTGAAAAATAATGATGAAATGGACTTCCCTCATTTATTATCTCTCTATGAAAAAAATGAGGTATAATAAAAAGTAAAAATAAGGACGTCCTAGCAATTGATGGCCTCTCACCTTCACCCTATCCAAGCTGCTTTTGAAGGCACTTTTCATACTCTTAGTCTGTTTATTGTTCCTCTGCTTCTTCCAAGTTGACCTTTGAATAGGATCCCACCCAGAGTTTTGCAAGAAGCAAAATAGGGCAACAGAAGCAAAAGAATTATGAGCTGGAATGATGGTTACAAAAGTATGTGCACAGGAACTAACTATATTAGGACCATTCCAGTCTTCCTTAGATACAAATATTTTACTGATGTTTGTCCCAGACCCTTTGGGAAATTCTCAGATACATGGATATCCTATGATAAACTTCTGTATTATTTCTTCTATTTTCTCATGTCTACTTTGTGACCCTTCCTGTTGTTCCAGGATGCCCTCTTTGGAAGATATTAAGGCCACTGTCACTATTATGGATTAAGTAATACAGAAAAATAAAATAAAAAAATAAGTGGACTACATTCTTCTATTGCATATATACATGAAATTTAAACTACCTCATATAATAAAGCCTGTTCTAGGGAATATTTTGTCCACTATATGATTTAGTCTGGCTTAAGATATGCACTAGAGTCAGTCAGGTCACTTCTGCCATTTTTATTCCTCAGGTAAAAGTAATTTCTGTGTGTTTTGTTTGTATTTTATCTAGTCAGCAAGGGTTAGCGATAGCATGGAAGGACACAAACCAAAAGAGATAAAAGGCATATTGGTACCATGCAATGTAAAGCGGCAAGATTTGAACCAGTCAGCTGCAGTAACAGGCTATATTATGCCAACATGCAAGCTAGTACATAGAAGCAGTATGATTATAGTTGTGCAGCTCTGACTTGTGCAGGTTAGATGTTTGAATATCATATATATGGCATATGTAACACAGCAAGCATTTTTCAGGCTTGTCCATTTTTATTTTTAAAATAGCTAAACACTTACAAGCATACATATGTAAGATGCCAGAGAGGAATTTAGCTGAAATACTGTCACCAATTTTTAATATATTGTTGGTACAAATGTATTTAGGTAAAACTTTACCATATTTTATATCCATAGTAACTAATTCAAAGATCAGTCCATTTTATTGATTATTTTTGTAATATAAAATATATTGTCACCTTGATCAGATTTTTTTTTTTTTTAGATTTTTTGGGGGCTTTTAAATTGAAGTATCATTTACTTCATTCCCCATTCCTAATGATGTGAAAGTAATTTTGCTTTTTTAAAGGAAAAAAAAAAAGGTAAGTTCCCACCTTCCCCCCAGTTTTATACTAGGAATAATTCCTTTGCTGTTTCCAGACATTTGAACTGATATCTGGACACCTGACATAGAAGCAACAGTGCTATCTGTCTACTACTAACATGAGGTCCTCCTACGATCTTACTGTAGAGACAAATATTTTTATGTCTTCTGAAGACACGTGCATATAAGTATTTAGAAGATGCAAGTATACTTTTATTTCTTATTGTAACTTTTCTCTTAGACCTATGAAAAAAAGGCATCATTTATCTTTGTATTTCCTGGATTTCAGCTCTTGGAGTATATATGGTTACATAACTAAAGTTGTTTCTGAACTCAGTGTTGTGCTGTTTGTCTCAATATTGCAATATAAACTTGTTAAATAATTTGCACCATACTAAAACATGAAATTAGCAATGATCAGTTAAAATATCAATACAAATGGCCATTCAGAATATCAACGTCTTCGTATGTCAGCCTTGGAAATTTATGTTTTTTCAGGAGTTTAACATGCTCTGACATTTACTTGGTTTCTTGTGTGTAACTTAAGCGTCACTCTTTTAGCAACTGCGTGTCCCAAAACTTAAGTTAAGACAGATAAGGAGTATACTCCAAATGATGTTGGTAACAGACTATCAGTTGCTGTCACTCTCATGCTCACTAGAATACTTGTAACCAAATGAATGTTTACCAATTTAAATGAAGGATTTCAAAACCAACTACCAAATCATACTATAATAACAAGTGTTTTGATTGTTACCATGCCATATGACGTAACATGAATGTCATGACCAGCTCAATAAATAAACTGGTATCTATTTATTGATTTATTTTTATTTTAGTAGAACTTCTAAGAGAAAAATATTTGAACTATTTTGGCATTTTCTGTTGGAACAGAGAGCCTTCAACATTTATAAAATGAAACGTAGACTCAGCCAAGTCTGAATGAACTATTTCAACCTCATTGAAATGAAGCTGTTCTCATATTATTCAGACTAAATATTTTGATTGTTAAAATACGTGGAATATTTTCTGCACTGAAATTTCAAATTTTAATTCAGAATGTTATGAGATTTTTAGAAAGGAGTAATAATTATGAATTGTCTCTGCAACAGAACTCGCTTTTATCCAGCTCTAACAGTGGGTATAAGGTGGTCACCTTCTTCCTCATTCTTAAGTCATAAATTTGAATTACCTTTTCCAACTCATACTGTGTAACTTTCTCACTTAGACCAACTGAAGAGCATCACTTGCCACGTTATGAGTAAATTGTTGTAGTAGAGTGTGCCCATATTGTTTTTTAACTGAGAAAAAAAAAAAAGCCATAGGGGTGCAACAAAGCCAACCTAAGCAGAGAGTTCACACAACTGAACGTGACAGATACATTAGAATTCATATATATATGGTGTTGTGTTTCTATGATAGATCTTTACCTCTAAAAGGCATAACACAGTTGTAACTACAAATAACACTGGTATTTTCAACAACAGATCCTCCTATAACCCTTGGAGGTATCTGCTATTATCTAAATGAAAATGATAAAAACATCAATATTACATACCCACTTCTGGTGAAAAACGTATATTTATTTCCTTGTGTATTGTATTTACAGGTCAAGGTTTTGGTACCAGCAAGCTCCAGGGGTGCCCTCTGTGAGAGGAGCCCAGAAG
>VXAL01014087.1:60828-85212 GCA_013399475.1 Chauna torquata | reverse complement strand
TTTATTTATTTATTTTTAACTGTTTATCTCTTTCCAGTTTGTAGTATTTCTATCAGCAACATGAGCAAAAACTTTGGAAGTATCATTGTTATTCTAAGAATAGAAAAAGCGGAAAAAATAGAAATAGAAAAGCGGAAAAAAAAATAGTGAAATAAATAAGTGAATTACAATGATTTAGTCTCAATTTATTTAGTCTTTCAATTTGCCTCCATGCTAGAAAGAAAGAATGGTTAGGCATCGGCACAGGCTGCCCAGGGAAGTGGTGGAGTTGCCATCCCTGGAGGTATTTAAGAGATGTGTGGAGGTGGCACATAGGGACATGGTTTAACGGTGGACTTGGTGGTATTACATGATGGTTGAACTTGATGATCATATGGTTCTTTTCCAACCTAAATGATTCTATGATTGTAGAAATGGATAACAATAAAGGTAGAAAGGGAGAATTTATATCATCAGCTTTCTCTAATGTTTCTACTCTTTCCAAATACTAATATGCCACCGTACCTCCACAGAATATAACTATAAAGACTATGATGGATTTAACTCTAAGATTTTTTTTCCCAAAATGCAATTGACAGGCATTTCCAATATCACATATGTGAAACAGTGTAATTCACTCCATTCCTTTCATTACCAGCCTGCACATTTGTCTTGCGTTTTTTTTTAACTGCTGCAATTCTGCTTTAAGCACTAAAATGTACGCTTCTAGGGTGTGTTGATAAATGAAGAAGAAAATGGACTCACTGGTGGCACTATTCCAGGTTCTCCTTTTTGCCCCTGTAGGAAAAAGATGCAAAAACATCAGATGGCAGAAAACAAGTGAAATTAATGCTACTAGTTTTACCCATACCATCCCTGTGATTGTGACAAAGACTTTTCTAAGGATACAACTGATACTAAATTAAAGCCCCTGCAATAGCTAATCCATGCTATTTTAATGAGTACGGACACTGATTAAATGAAGGCTATAGATTAACTGAGTTTCTCTAACTGTACAACACTGGCTGAAAATAAGACAAATTAAAAAATTACTATGACTTTTTAAGTAGTAGAAAACATGCTGTCACTCTGCTATGGGATGATTTCATGCAGTTGAAATGCAAAACCCACAACAGCATTCAGATGCCATTTCTTCAAGATATTAAATTAGAATTCATAACATCACAGACATGAAAAACCTGCATGTCCATCTGCAGCGTAGGGACAGAATACACAGCGATGTCACATGGCCTCAGAATGAAGGGTGCTGCATTTGTCAATTGACTTTTTTTGTGCTGAATGTGTTCACAATGATTATGTGTTAAATAAAATAACTGCGTTTAGATCTACGGGTGGTAACCATTTTATTAAGGGAAAAAGAGGGCTTTGTAAAGATACAAAATTTCCTGCCTTGTTTATCAAGTAGTAAGCTGATTACAGTCCATTTATTTCCACAAACTACCTCTGCACAGAGAGATACTCAGTTTTAATGAGAGTACGTACTTGATAACCTAAAATTAATTTCAATTATTTCTTGTAGCTGCTTACCATCTTAGAAACTCATTTATCAAAATGTATTTTAATTCCTCCTACAAGAATAGATCTTCTCCTTATTTCATTGCATGCCGTGAGCTGCACTGCCCACAGAAGCGTGGCTCTGTGCAGGTACACATGGTTCCGGTCCTTCGACAGCGCTTGGACCAAGCGTTTCCGTCCTGCGCTCAGGCATACCGAGAGCGTGCAGAGCCGTCTGTCAGAGGGGACCTGCATGAGCCCTCGGGTATCGGCTGCCGATGCTTTACTTAGTGTTGACTCAAACACAGGCATGATGTTATGCAAGCTGCCTTGGGCACCCTGAATTAATACCACAGTGAAAGCACAAAGGGTGCCAAAAAAATTGGTTTGAGCAAGGTTTCATACCTTTAAATACTGCTGAGGAGTATTTTATGATAGCTGTGCAATCCTCCACTGATTTATACAAAGCCCCGTTTATTCATGGCCAAGTACATAAAACAGTGAAATATAACAGCAAATACAAGAAAACCAAAGTTCTTACTAAAAACATGATTTAGACCAAAGAGCGGTGTAAAACATTTTTAAAAGCTTGAATTTGTAAGTGTAACTTTACAACTGAGCTTATCACATCAATGCCCTGGGATACCAGCTGTAAGCAGAACAGTTCTGGGTTATGTTTGCCTACCAGTAGAAGGTGTCACGTAGGCTGCTGTAAATACACCTGACCTCAGGTGTAGCAATAAACCAGAAGGGCTGCAAAGCTGATGTACCAGCTGTGCACGACACCTCGGAGGCTGCTCTGCCCTATATGCAGTAGTGCAACCACTATCTTGTAATTGTTACCAGAATTATATACAGCTTAAAGCCAACACAAGGACATCTAGACAAGATGCAGTAATGCCTCGCACCATAATATAAGACATACCTCCTGCACAAAGTTTTAACAAATACAGAAGGAATGGTTAAAGAGGGGTTGTGCTACCTACTGCACACCAGGCAGCTAAGTCTCATCAACATCTAGCTGAAAGTTTTAAAATTTTGACTTCTAATAACCTAGTCCCTTCCCTGACTTTGTGGCACTGCTAGAGATGAAACAACCAAATTACTTAAACTGGAATTCCTTAGATGTAGACAGCAGGGATTTTCAGGCAGGCAATTCCCTACATTAAGACCAGGATTTTTTGCCGGCATCCCAGGATTTTTTTTTCCATGTGGACTGCAATCTCCCTAGTCACTGTTGAAGAACAAGAGGAAAGAATTGAGTGTTTTTTCAAGAGCTTGTATTTAATTCCTGTGAAGTGATCCAAGAAGATGCAGGAGACTTTTGAACAGTTGTAATATGTTTAAAAATAAATGAATGAATGAATGAAATCTTACCTTTCTTCCTCTACCTATTAAAAAGGACAAAAGAAGAAAAGAGAAGAAATTAATGTTTTTACTCCAAGAGACAGAACACGGTAAGAGTTGAGTGAGTGTTACAGCTAGAGCCATCGCAGATCCCGGATGCACAGGGAGCTGGAAAAGGTCCCAGGGATATGCATACTCCCTTGTTCATGTGTGAGGAATCAGAAAGGCTTCAGTGATGTCCCCTGATTCTCAGCCTTTTTCAGCATTGCACAGAATAAGAAAAAGCACTTCAGGAAAGCAGAATACCCTGTGGGGAACTCTCAGAAGCTTTTAGCACTGGCTGAACAGTTGGCAGTGAAGTCAAAGGAGGTTTTATTACTGATTTGAATACACACAACGTTGATGGATCCATGACATAAAACATGGTATTTTTAAAAAGATAGAGCTGACTGGAGGATCTTTGACCTTTTTTTTTGTTAAGCTTTTGCAATATTACACTTGCCTGAATTCAGATCCATGTAGCCACACTCATATCCACAAAAATCCTTCAGAGGAATATTTTATTAATACCTTGAATAACAGTTAGGAATTCTGTAATGTTTCCATACTGCTCTTATATCTTATGGGTATATCTTTTGGCCTTGGCCTAATGCCTCCCAAAGCACAGCAGGAGGCACCATCTGTTTATCAATGCTTGCCACATCTTGATCCATTGCTCAATTACACAAGTCCCTGCTACACACTCTTTATTACTACTTTATTCTAAGCTACATTAATCGACAGTAATTACACTTCCTGTAAAATAACTGCTTTAATTATCATATATAGAATAGTTCAAATAATGCAACACACTGAATGAATATTAATTGCATGTTAAGAGATTTTCTCTTAGGAAAATATTTGGAGGGACTTGCTTCATCCAAGTCTCTCCCAGAAGAAAAAATGGACTGGAAAAGACATCATCTTTAAGGTATATCATAGAAAGTATTAAGAATACTTCATACTGATTTTTTTCTTATGTCTCATGAGTGAATTGTGTCCATGTTCCACCTTGGGGAAACATTTTATAGTGTTTACATTTCACTGCTTACATATAATATTTACATTTATTCAGCTATTGGAGAGACCTGGAATTGAGCATTTTGTCAAAGCATGCACTTATTTTATGTCAGCATATTCATCTTTCAGTTCCAGACGAACCACAAAAAGAACCCAGAAACCAACCTTCTTGAAATATCAAGATGGAATTCAGATCAACCTCTTAGTTATAAAGCCTTTGGGCTTAATCAGATTCATAGTCAGAAGAAAACTGTTTCCAGAGCCAGCTCATGTGCAAACCAAGACAGGAAAAAAAACTGCCAAGTATTTGCTCTCTTCAGATTTAAACTTTCACCATGGAAATACTATTAGAAATTTCAGTATCATGAGGTTCCTACTTCTTTGGGATGATTTTAGAGAACTTTAACCTCGCCACTAATCTTCCTGCATATTCAGACTTCAAACTGGGAACAGATATAGATTTCAACAATGTCTCCTTATCCCATTTTGAACCACAGCAGAGCAAATTTCATTCTCAAGGCCAGCCTGACTGCCTCACTTTTCGGCAAAGTGAACTGGAACGCAATCTTACCAACGCTGGTGTCAAAATCGCGTGTTGAATGGGGACACACTGGACAGCACTCCCCTGGGGGCACCTGCGGGTTCTCACACTCCAGCACATCTTGACACTGGATTTCATCACAAAGAATAGCTCCATTGTCACAGACGCAAATCTGGCATGGGGAGGGCTTCCAAATATCTCTGTTCAGGTACATCTGGCCATTCTGAGTGCAGGCGATTTCTTCAACGTCTTCTCCTGGGAAAGGAAAAAGAATATACAAAGCATTTTCCAACTGTGAAATCAAAGGAGGAATAGGTTAGGACAAGGAAAGAGCATGTCTGGAGATCAAAAGCAGCACTGCATACAGGAAGAAAACAGTCCACCAGCATAGCTGAAGTCAGTATTCATGACTTCTAAATATCAGTTATCTTAAATGTCTGTCTTATTTTACCACCTTCTTCCCCTATCAAGAACAAGTAAGATACTGTCATCGTGGAGAGCACAAACCCACCATATGGTCTCAAATGAATATTGCCTTATGAGTCTCTGGATGCCTTTCTGCTCAGTGAGGTACTAACTCTGCGTTGACAACCCCCTACCATGTGCCAGCTCTTTGCAACTCTTGCTCACAGGGCATTAGGTCATTTTCTGGGGAAAAGAACCTGTGAGACTTTTGTAAAGAACTGTATGTGCTACCTACTCCCTGCTGCAGGTACTTTACACAGCCAGACTTAGGATAGTGTGAAACAGACATGGTAGAATGTTTGTTGAAAAGAAAAACAACTCGTTTATTAGGATCTCAGCATCAGGTAACACCGGTATGGAGAATGAAACCTTCCAAACAGGACAGTCAGTCGCTGTCCAGTGGCAAGCGCGGTCTCCGTTGCAAGGGGATATCTTGCAACTCACAGCAGCATCTTCAGCTGAATGAAAAGAGGATCCTCAAACTACTGATTTTGCTCAGTTCTTATAATCCAGCTTGCCATGGCCCTTCACGTGATCTCACCAGCACATGCATAATTCATTGCTAAAGATATATGTTAACTATGTACAAAACACCTCTTAAATATCGCAACTGTATATAAAATAATGTCCGACGTGGCCATTTATATAGGAGCAGCATCGATTGACTACATGCATATCCTATCTACATATATATTCTCACATTTGGATGGAGCTCACCCTATTTTACTAAAGTTACACATCTTTTTTGATCTAATCCACACCCTTTACAGCAAGTTTACTTCCTTTCTTGCTTTAGCACTATCACCTTTATTTCTTTTTCTTGAATTCCGTGCAGAAATCCATTCAATGTAGTTTTTACTCTCTCCTCTCTAACCAATCTACTGTCACCAAGAAAGAACAACTTTTCAGGGTTTAATTCTCTCTCTCTCTTTTTTTATGTTCTAAGAGAACTTAAAAATTTCAAAAATTTCCCTATCTGACTGGGGGAGGGGGGCACAACTGTCCCTTTCGGTATTGTTCTATCCATAGTAAAGTCCATGCCTTTGTTTTCTTTCCACCCTTTGGGCAAATAGTTCAAATATTTGTGCTTTTTGTTTTGTTTTCAAATAATGAGGTAAGTATCAGTATCTTCCCCTAGAAATAAAATACACTTTTAAAATAAGATACACTTTTAAAAAAAACTTTTCTACAGTTGTCCAACACTTTAAAGAACGCCCTAATTAGCAAAGACATTTTTTCACTTTGGCCCAATGAATAGTTCATCCTCTAAAGGAACACAAGCTCCACCAAAAAGAATGAACTGGCCCCAGACTGTCCCTAGGTAATGGGTCACAAACCTGCAACCCAAAAACCCCAGTGCCAAGATTCCCTCCTCAGAGCCATAGGCAGCAGAGCTCTCACATGCAATCCCCTGCGCTCCAAAGGACTCTCCTGACCCCAGGATACTGTGGCGAGGACTAATCGTACCCTGGGTGGGAACTCCATCTGATCACAGAAACCCTTCCATCAAAAATGTCTTTGAAATTGGAACAATCTGGTTAAAATCATTATTTGAAACTTCCCAAACAGCTCTAATTTCTAACTGATATAAAACTGGGAATAGAGATAATTATACATACGTATATTGGGTGCATCCCAGTAGTCAAAGACCACGATCAGCATTTTTTTTTTTTAAGAAAACCTGTTATTAACGTAACAATTAACAAGACTGAGCACAAGGTCAGCTTCACTGTTCTATGCATTTCTGCCCTAATTTGAACCAGATGTAAACAGAAAATCACAAAGTAATAAATAGGAACAGATTTGGGATTTCAGCTTCATGCCTTAACTCAAGTCCAGTTACTCCATCAATGTCAAAGCTCAGAGAAATGGAGCAGATGTGTCATTAACTGTTGCCTGCCATGATCAACTTCTGCAGCTAACAGAAACTGAAATCCAAATTTATACCAGGTCATCTCCTCTCTTCAACTGGTTCATCACACAAACTGACAAAACGACTCGAAGGGGTGCTGCAGAAGCTCAGAAGGAAATGTTTTCAGTGTGAAGTAAAGACATCAACCAAGTGTGCTGTACAGTCCATTTATGAAACTGTGAGAATCATTTTCCAAACTGCAGAATGCATTTTGGAAAGCACTCTTCTCACTTTTCCCTTGTGTGCATGACATAACGCACTGTCTGACATATTTAGCCTTTTTCCCCCAGATGTCTGGCATATGGTCTGTGTCTTCCTTAATGTATCACCAGTAGAACTCGTTGTGCTGTTCCAGAGCAGCAGTTTGCATAAATGAAATTTCTAAGTTACCGAGCCCAAAGTCAGCATTCTGTCATAACTTCAAATAAACCACATAGCAACTGCTTTGGCAAATCGGAGCTGAGCCAGATGGTGACTAGCTTCTGCCGGAGTCCTGCTCAGCGGCTGAGAGACGGGCAGACAAAGAGAGGGGGGAAAGGAGCACATACTAACTCCTGGAAATATACTACGAAGTCTGACTTCCTGTCAGATTGCAGATACGCTGGTAACTGAGGAAAAACAAAAACATTTTTTATTTTAAATATTTTGATCATGTTTGCTGCTTCTAGTTTTCCTTTATGCTGTGACTGTGTTATGCTAACAGAATAACCTGCAAAGAGCAGCTATTGCAATTCTAACCCATCCCATAAGCACATTTTGACTTTTTACCATCAGACCTGAACTGTAGGCATGTAATCCATCCATACCCGGACCAGGAGAGGGAGCAAAGGAAATTGTACTACTCTGTTTCTTCCCTGGCTTGGAAATCAACAAGTTTTTTCAATTATAGAGACCAAGTCACTAAGTATTTGTTTCACGCGTTCTTTCTACCTCAGCAGTTGTAACACACAGTGCTGAATGACTCCAGAAGCAGCTTTGGAAATTGCTAATGTGGCAAAATGATCTGGTAGTCCATTGACCAATTCCTTTCTTACCAACAAGAACAACTATTACTGCTATTGGGCCCGACTAGATAATCTGCAGGGTCACCAATCCATTTAAGTCTCAAAATGAGTCTCAAAGCAGTCTGCAAACATAAAAGGCAAGGTACAAAAAATACCCTATGAAATATTTAATGATATTAATTCATGTGCTTACACGAAGGACCTTTCTGAAAGAGGATTGCAATGAAAGGCACCATCAGTACAACACGATTTTTCTTCTGCTATATATTGATCTGTTGGAATATCATTTTAGCATGAAAGAACTATTCAGCCAGAAGCCAAACAGTCAGCTATAGTTGATATATCAAATCATCATACTCAGAGACCAACCATCAACAGTTTGGATGTAAAAATCACATCATGCACTGACATACCCAGGCCCAGCTCTGACAACACCGAAATTGGACTAAGAATTACTGGGGGAAAAAAAACTCCTGGCCACTAGATGGCTGTCAAAGCCCACCAGTCACCATGAGCAAATCCCAAAGCCCTCTGCGTCCAGCCAAGGCGTGCAAGCCACACCCTGCTTTGGGCATTTTATGCTGAGCTTGTTTTTCTTTCAAGCAAATTTCCAGGTTAGTTCCTCTCCTCAACATGCCAAGGACAGGACAAATGTTTTAAAAGAGAGCACATGAAATCACTTAAATCACCCATAGATCCACTGCTGCTTACTCACTTTTATGGCATGCACTGGTTGGTTAGCAGAGCCTGGGCACCAGGCTGCTCTTCCAAGGGGAAAGACATGGAAATGAGAGAATAAAATGGGAGAAAACATGTCTTGGTTTGTTGTTCAAAGTTATGCTGCATAGCCTCACTGCTTTCATCGGTTTCTGGTTCACATCTTGCATGTGAATGAGGAAAGTAAGGCCTGGGCATGGAACCAGGTAGAACAAAAGGAAAGCAAGAAGGAAAATGACCCCTTAAAAAGAGAGAAAATGGAGAAAAAATAGGAAAAAAAAGCATCTTGATCAAAAATGTTTCAAAAGGGTTAAAAGGTGAAGAAGAGAAAGACTACTCCACACATACCAACAGGGAGGCTTGCTGAAGTTGTCATCCAAAGATATTTTTCTTTGCAGAAAAATCCCCAGAGCCCCATACTATGCTCTCCCGTTACCTGTCTCTGCTTACCACCACTGCTCAGCTGAAGAGATGGCAGGGGATACATCTCTGAATGCCATACCTGGGCAGGGGGAAGCCTGACCAAAGCTTGCAGATACAGTTTTTCTGCAGACGTTAACAACTTTGATTGATAGGTGAACTGATAGGAAAGAAAAGGATTCAACAGCAAAGCAGCTGCATCTCATTACACTTTTACTAGTTCAAGTAATGCAACAATTAAAGGAGCCAAAAGGCTGGTAGACCTCCAGCAGTAGAGAACACTGTCTAATGAAGCCAGAAGAGATGATGACTGGTCTTTAAAGCACAGTCTGCCAGTTTTATGCTTTCTTCTGCCAAGAGGGACTTCTTGATGCATACTCTAAACAAAATCCAATGCTTTTACATTACTTACCATAAAAAGTCTGGAACAGAAAAGGCATGATTACTTAATGAAAAAGACTGGAGACAGAACGGCTTCTGCAGGTAGCTTCTTGTCTTTGTCAGCCTGATTCGAGATTGTGAAAAGTATATGGAAATATAAGCTTACAGTAGAATACATAGTATTTAAGTTTAAAAAAATTTATAACCCCACAAGAGCACTCCAGAATATGAAAAGCTGAGTTTCAAGTTATGCATTACAAGAACCTAATCCTGCTGACTCACAAAGCAGAGGTGCAGAAGAAAATCAGTGAAAGATGATACGTGCTAACAACCATTTTGCAGATGTACTGTTGTGCGTACAGACTGCCAAGAGATGGACAAGAGCAGCTTGGCATTAATAATACTTGATTGCCAGACTGTTGCAACACTAACATAGGGTTTGATCCAGTTCTCGTTAAATCAATGAAAAAAAAACTCTTATTAACTCCTGTAGGAATCACACTACCTGTAGAGATTTTATCTTTTGATAACTTTTTTTTCTGAGTAGTAATAAATAAAGCATTATCCAAACTACTGTATCACACAAATTCTAATGTAAATGCCAATTATTTTGAAAATCAGGAGTGCTGAGAAATATAAAACCTATTCTGCATTTGTTGCATAGAAAGGATTCTTCTTAATAGTGATTAACATGCAGTTTACAGAGGAAGTAATTTACAGTTACATACATGAGGATGAACCTGGAATCCCTTAGCAATAAAAAACTGAATTGATTCAGAATTCACGTAATATGAAATATTTGATTGGTACTATCAAATCAAATTTGCATTCAGATGTTTCCATTCAGGATGCATCATGCATCTCAGTGAACTAGAGGTAATAGCTACAGCACAAGGGTGCACTTAAATGCAAATAACAGCATTCTCTTAGAAATGCTCATCACTGACAAGGTCTTTAACACGTTGTTAATTCACTAAGCATTATAGAAGACGAATGTTCTCACGATGGCTTGAAATTAAGCTTAAGTCCCCCTGCAAGGTCAAGAGAGTAAGTCAGAAATGACACCCACAGATTCAGCATGAGTATAGCACAGACGACGTTTGCATTATAGGAATGCCTAAAAAACTAACTAGCAAATACATTCATTGGTCTAAAATGACTTTATCAAAACTCCATGCTCTGTATTGTTTTATGCCAGCTGAAGGCACAGATGAACATTTCATTTTGCATTTTCCCCATGGTTTCCTCAGGAAATTAGGCTTATGTGATCCGACCGCATGCACTGTGACAACTGTGTCCCCAAGCACACCTGATTCCAGTGGCTGATTTCAGCCACGTTTGACAGAGAACTTGTGAGAGACCAGGTCACTAAGATACTGTGCTCCAGCAAGTTTTGTGAACTCACAATTCAGAAGAGAAGGCAGTCCCAAGTTGTGCCAAGAATGCCACCAAGGTTCCCTTGTAAAACAAGTGGATAATAATAAATCCCTTTCATGATACTTTTGGGAAAGTGCACAGGCACACAGTTTAAAACACAAACCTGTAGGAAACCAGGCTTCATCAGAAACGTTTCTTAGGAAAAGAGGGTGGGTTTTTTTGTTTTGTTGTTGTTGTTGTTTGTTTGTTTTTTAAATCCATCCTGTGACTTTCTGCTTACAAATCTTACCAGATAATTTGCAAAGTTCACATGAAATAAATATTTTTAAAAGCATTCTATACATTAAAAGCAGTCCAGTGGTCTTAGTTCACAATGGCATTTCAATATGATTGTTTAGTCAATTATCTAGATAAGGAGCTGAAGACCTTGTGCCTTGTTTCAGAAGAATAAAAGTCCCAGGGTGTATTCCTAAACAGCACAGGTAATTTTAAAACATGTATTTTAGGAATGGAAAACTACAGAGACTCAACTGTTTTTCCTGCAGAGTCCACTACCATAGCATTAAGTATGAATAAACACTGCTAAGTATCAAAATGTAAGTCGGCTCCCAAGCACGGACTTAATTAACTGCTGAAATTGCTACAGCAATAACCAGAGCCTTACTGAAGACATGCACTTTGCAGCTGGGCAGCTGCTTCTGGCTGGCACTAAGGGGAGGGAGTTCACCCACCAAGGGCTGTCAACCAAGAAAACCCAACCTCCAAGCTGTGAACAACAGTCCAGAACCAAAACTCAACAATAAACCAATACTGACCAACTGACTTGGGAGAAGTGGTAACCTCCCAGGTAAAGGGCTCTTTGAGTGCAATCTGGCAATTGGTTTTGTCTCTTCCAGAAAATTATGCCAAAATAAATAATTCTGTTTTCCAGCTCAGCATTGTGATTCCAGATTTGGCTAATAGGGAAAACTGAAAAGGAAGATCCATGCTTAGAATATTGTTAGACTCCTCTGAATGAATTTTAACTTGACATCCTAAGAACATAATTGATTCCCCACATTTCCTTAACTGGATGGAAGCAATACTACCCCACATTTGGTTTGTTAGTCCATATTTCCCCTAGCTCACAGGTTCATGTATTTATGTCTCAATCAGCAAGATCAGGAGTTTTGCTCATCTTTTTATGGAAAAAGTTAATTTCCAAAACACAGCAATCAAGAATGATGTCTTTATTACAAGGTCCAACACATGCTGGACATGAAGACAGAATATACTGGGATCCCTTCCAGTAAAAAGGATTTCTGTTGCTGGTACTACAGTGTTATCCACTGTTTATTATACTGTTCAATTCACTAAGAGTAACTGATGATGGTGTGTTTGCATATTGACTTCATCATTCCTGAGCTAATTAATGAACAAGACAACCCTTCTAAACACCCCATCTTATCTTATGGACAGGACAGTGAACTGTGAAGATTGGTCAGGCTGGTGTTTTTCTGTTGGTTACTCCACAGCCTTGGATCTGTGCATGTCAAAAGCACTTGGTTTAGCTAACTCACTAGAGTCATCCCATAAATATGGACAGGTGTGAACATGTTTTTGCTTTGTTTTCCTCTGTTTTTACTGTGGTTCAGAAGTCGAATGGCTGGTCAAATTCCTTGGTTCCTGTAGGAGAATAGGGTGAAGAGGGAGTTTGAAGAGCCTGATCTGCAAGAGTGCTTATACAAATAGTCTCAGATGACAGCAATCAAGCCTCAATCATGCAGTGGGGAACAGAATTACTTCCAAATGTCTAAGGCTGCGCATCGATAGTAATGGGGAGGCATTCAGGGCACGTCTGAGAAAACACTGTAGCAGATTTCAGCAGTCAGAGCAAATCAGTCAAAAGCCCGAGTCTGTAGCAGGGTGCCCGGCCTCTGCTGGAGTCCACGCTGCCACAAGCATGCTGCTTGGACTCATCATTCGAGGTCATTACAGTGAAGCCAGTTCAGCTATATCCACCTGTCCCACAGTTTACTTACCAGCTCAGGGCAGACAAAACCTAAAAGTATGCTTACCATGGCAGATTACTAACTTTTATTATTTCAAAAGAGACTTGAGGCAACAGAGGTCATTTGGTTTTCTAAGCAAAGCATTTGAACACATCCTTGACTCTGGTATGACATTTTAAAGTAGAATCACTTTCATTGCATGGGGACACGCCGACTGGAGCACTTACAAGGAGTACATGCTGAAATACTTCCAGTCTGTGGAAGGAGAGCAGGGCCAGGGCTCAGCGCTGCTGAATGTTCACAAGTTCTGCAATATAGGCATTGTCTTTAAAATTAAAACAGGGTTAAAACTGCAAGGCTGAATGTTTTAGCCTCATTCTGGAAGCAACCATGCTCCGACGGTGGGAATTCTGTCCAACCTGCTGCTGCAAATCTTATCAGGATGTAAGGAACTGTGCCCAATGTATTTAAACCCAAGTCTAAAATACCAATACTTTATAATGAAAATGTAATCTTCTACTGTCTACTTTGGCACACTATTCTGGAATCTGTGAGTGTGTGATTTTGGTCTTTGCAAAGTCCAGTCTTCGACTGCTGCGCATCAGTAAAAAATGATGCATGTTGGCTGTGAAGAAAATTCTCTCAACTGCTTCCTGCGTCAGTATCAGCAAGACACAGTTTCCACTCACAGGGCGTTTGGATTCCTGCAGTAAAGCTACAAGTGATTCACAAGTAGCCATCCTGGTTGTCCAGCCGGCCAGAAACCAACTGCCCAAGTTGTGCAGGGTGACATTGCATTGTGTCAGGTCCTGACCTGACCATTTTTGAAATCATCAAGGGAGCTACTTGCTGCAGAGTTTTACAGATGCCTCACACTGCTTTGTATTTTCATCTTATGTCAAATGATGAAAAAAAAAAAAAACATTTTGA
Organism: Chauna torquata; assembly: GCA_013399475.1. Taxonomy (NCBI): domain Eukaryota; kingdom Metazoa; phylum Chordata; class Aves; order Anseriformes; family Anhimidae; genus Chauna; species Chauna torquata. Next base: position 71,574 of record VXAL01014087.1, on the reverse strand, counting down.
CACCTAAACAATATAAGTATCCCCTTCAATAAGCATATACTTTTCAGACTAGTCCTAGTAAAGAATCAGTTTATTAGTTCATGCATTCCAGAATAATTTTGTGATGTATATATTAAAGAACATGTTGTACCATTCTCTGACAACTGAAACAGACAAAAAGAGTATCTTTTGTTTCCTGTTAAAGGTTCCCATAGCTGATTTGCTTATTATTATCATAAATATTATTGCATTTTAATTTTTTTTTCAAACTCTAACCTTTTCTTCCCTAAGTCATATTTCACCATAGGCCTTCACTAGAAGCCAAGTCTTCTGCCTACATAACTCTACTCACTTCTTCATCAATGTTTTAAAGTGTCTAATTAATTAAAAGAATATAGCTTACAATTCAACTCAAAAATAATGTCAGATCTGCAAAGCGTGTTTTAAAGAAAAATTATTATATGTGGTCTAATTAGCTTAACTACACCTGGTGAAGCTGGGAAGTAAGCTACCATCTGTTATGACACTAACGGTGAAGCCAGTCTGTGTGAACATCATATAACACAATGTTAGCCTTAGTGGACTAAATCCCACGCTCAACACCGATGGCAAACACAGAAGGAAAGGATAGGCGGCAAGTGCAGTAAAAACCTTGCTCTATCCCTCAATAAAAGACTACACTTATGTACAGATTAGATTCACAGACAAATGCGGGCTGGAAGGGACCCCTGCAGATCATGAGATCCAATCTTAATGCTGAAAGCAACACTAACTCCAAAGTCAGGTCAAGTTGTTCATGGCCTTGTCCTGTCAGCTTCTGCCTGTCTTCCAGAATGATGATTCCAGTCCATTCTGTTCCAGTGCTTGATCACTCTCACTGTGAAGACTTTGTCCATATATTTAGCCAGAATTACCTTTGCTGCACCTTATGTCCATGGTCTCTGATGCCTTTACTGCACATCTTTAATAAGAATTTGGCTCCACCATCTCTATACCCTTCGCCCCCACTTTAGGTGGGGTAAGACAGCAATTAGACTCTCTCGGCCTTTTCTTTGGCAGGATTAGCAAATCCAGATCTCTCAACCTGTCATATGCATCAGCTCTCTGAATTCTTGATGGCCCATTGATATACACACACTAGTTTTCCAAAGTCGTCTCCTTGTACTGAATGGTCCAAAATTGGACATGATGCTCCAGATGCATCCGAAAGAGCTGAATAGAGGGGAATAATCACTTCGCTGTACCTGCTGACTGCACTCTCACTAATGCAGCCCAGTACAGCTTGCCTGCTGTAAGCACACATTGCTAGTTCGTGTTCAACTTGCTGTCCACCAAGACCCTGGGTCATTTTCTGCAAAGCTGCTCCCCGGCAAGTCAGTCCCCAGTTCATCTTGCTGTATCAGGTTATTCTCTTCCAGGTGCAAGAATCTGCATTTGTCTTCGTTAAACATAACGAGGTTTCTGTCACCCCCATTTCTGTCTAGATCCCTCAAAACAGCACCCCTGCCATCCAGTGTATCCGCCATTCTTCCCAATTTAGTCATCTGCAAAGTATTTAAGGGTGCATGCTGAAAAAATCTGATCTTGTTGGCCCCACCACTGAACCTTGAGGAATGCCACTATTAACTAGCCACCAGCTGGACTTTGAACTGCCAGCCATTACTCTTTGAACTCAATAGACCCACCAGTTTTTCCTTCACCTTGTTGTCTACCCATTCAGCCCATACTTTCCTAATATGACTACGGATGCTATAGGCGACTGCATCAAAAGCCTTGTTAAACTCAAGGCAAACAATATCCACTGCTTTCCCTTTGTTCACCAAGACAATTATCTCATTGTAGAAGGCAATCAGATTTAACCAACTCAACAACAACAGGGAAATTCATGAAGCAGCTAGCCCCTACCTGCAAACTGATCTTCTCGTTTGTGTACCCATCTACCAAACTCTTGCAAGTTCCACCGTTCTAGCTGCATATATACAATAGTCCTCAAAGTCTGACAAAATAACTGCTTTGCATTGTAAAAGAACCGGTTTGCCTTCCTTATTTTGTAGAATTTATCTTCTTTGAAGTCAAACAAAATTGGTATGGATGTCATCCTATTACATCTAAGAGAAACACACTTGCTACTGCCCAAACATCTTCATTCTTTGAAGCTATACACATCAAAGTTCAATAGAAACCTATCATTACATTTCCTTTTCCACAAAGCTCCTTTATATTGCGGTTTGCAAAGTGGATTCACGCAATCCCCTAAATGCATCCTCTGCTGACTAATGCCACCCTCTTTTTTAACTAAAAATAAAGATTTGTAATTAGTAAGAAAATTCAATTCCATAATTAAAAATCCTTACATTCCAAAAGGCTCAGCATTTCAAACTGAAGAGAAAACCACCCAGTGCTTGGGTGGAGTAGGAAGGCATTGCTGGAAAGCTATACTCATAATATGTAGTTCATACAGCAAAGCTATTCATTTGCTGAAACTTTGGGCCTCTGAAATTAAAAAAGAATAGTAAGCAAGAAAGTCTGCAAAAATTCCAGCGACAAAACGTCTGTTTCTTTTCTGGTCCCATTACCTTTACCACACTTCAGACAGCTCAGTCAGCAACTTCTGGTTTCAAGATGACATGGAATAGGCTTTGGCAGCCCTCAGGGCATCCTAGCTGTTTTCTGCAAACCATCAGGGATGAAGGTTATAAAGGAGCAGCTTAGTTTCAAATGCACTCTAAAGTCAGTCACGTGTGTGTGAGAGGGAAAAAGACGGTGATTTAGGTGCATCTCATGTCCAAGAAGAAATTTAACTTCTGCAGAAGTTACTTACAGATACAGGAGCAATAAGTAGTTTCCTTCTTTTAATGTCTAAAAATAAGTGTCAATAAGTAACAAGTGAGCAGAACACAATTCACTTCAATAAAGGTTACGTATGAGAAAATCCTTGAGACTGAGTATCAGAGCAGGAGAATGAGCACCAGACACAATTTTTCTACAAATTTTGTTACTGGAAGAAAGCATTGAACTACTGAAGTACCAAGGAAGGCATTTTTACTAGATACATCCACTTGAAAACCCTTATTTTTATTTTCAGAATGCTTGAAGTAACCTATTTCAGTCAAGAAAACATTGGTTTTGCTACAGAGATCTTTATACCAAGAAAACCTTGTAAAAACAGACATCCAAGTCAAGCTAAGGAAAAATGTTTTCATTGACCTGACCTGATTCCATCTTTTTCTTCATTACTGAGTCATGAGACTGCTCATGGTTGCCTCAATTCATCCTGACTGGCTAGGGGAAAATGTAGATATTTATAAGCAGCTTCCTCTCCAGCACAGGCTGGCGTTTGTATACCACAACTCCCAGGATGTCATCGAGTCTCACATTTGCAGACCAACGTAATTTAATTCCTACTAGAAGAAGAAGAAAGGCTAGGTCAGGGGAAGAATATGGCTACTCCATTTTCAAAGTGTTGTGTAACTTCCTTAAATTTAAGAAGGAAGACCCAGTTTCTTATTTTACCTTTATGCAAGTGGGAAAAGTGGGAAATGGTAACATTAACTTATGCTTGTTTAAATGTACAGGTAGGCAGTGTAAGAAAAATCCGATGTGAAAGCAGAATTAGAGGTCTCTCTGCATATCTGGAGACTCCCTGTTACTGCATCCTGTGTTTAAAAAAAGTTACCTTTCTTTTTTTCAATTTCAGTTTTATCTTGGCTTTGGTATTGCCCCAATTCTTGGTCCATACATATTAAAAAAAAAAAAAAAAAAAAAGCGATGAGCATAAAAAATGACACTGAATGTTAAAAACAAAAGTCAGCAAAGAAAAAATCCTGTCCACCCTGTCATTTAGATGCATAATGCTGATAAATGTTTTTAAAAAAAGATACATACCAGCCTTTACTTTGCTCTCCTGCAGGATTAGGGTTTCTAGGACACAGGAAATGAACGGCTTTCCTGCAGGCTCTCCTGCTTTTATTCATTGGATATCCTTCCATGCTTCAAGGATGAAGCATTATGAACTTTTGTCAGGCAAACAGTCCATAGTAAAAAGGTTTTGAATGAATTAAAATTCAAGTAGGGATCCATAGTTTAAAACAAACCAGCCGTCATCACCTCCAGCTACTGTTTGCTTTGAACTTCATCCACTTTCTATTTCCCTTAGTTCTTCCTTTCAAAACTACTTTATCATTTTTCATATCTTTTTAATTTTATGCTACCATTGTTTCTTTGATACGAGGCTTTAAAAGCCCGAGAAGGCAGCATCCAAGTAACAAGAACTTTTTTTTTCAACAGTCAAGCTCTTTAACTACTGATATCTTTTTGCAGCAGCAAACTCTCACAGCAGAGTTGGGAGCTACAATCAGGCGCCCATGATGCATAACACACACAAACGTTGTTTATTTTCCCTTTTGGAAAAGAATGAAAATCTGTGTGGGGTTGAGAGAAGCATCCATGCTTAAGGGATGTAACTTAGATGTTTGCCTGCAAATCCATGCTCTGCACAGACTTGAGATAACTATGCATGGGTGGTGCGTGGGCACTCTATAATTAGGGTGACTATGCCCCATCCTTGCTGTAAACGATGTCTTCCTTTGCATCCAGAAATCTGCATGAACTACATAGGGACCCTGGCCTATCGGGCTCTTATGTGACCAGACCTGGTTTGGTCTTTGAAGTGGAAATCACCAACTGGAAGCTAGGAATCCTGTGAACCACCTTCAACTTGGTTTAGCAGTGAAAATCTGTGCCCTAGTTTTTCCGTCTCCAAAGTCACATGATAGTAGTGCATACCCAACTGAAAAAAAAAAAAAAGCCTTGACTGCCATTTTTCTTATTATTACTTAGTCTTCAGTGCTATTAAATGATAAGCCTTTGGGGACCAAGCCACTGGAATCAAAAGACACCCATTAATGTCAGAGGGCTTTAGTCTCATGCAAAGCATTACTGTGTTACATTCAGAGGCACTGAAGTTTCATGATGCATCATATTACTTCAGCTCCTTACAAACACCTTTCAGTATAGCTTTCTCTCTCTAACGCGGCAGATGGTTGGAAATGACTATTAGTGGTGCATTAAATGTGTCACTAATTACATCTTTCACACAGCATTTAAGACCGCAATACAAGCAAATAATAAAAACAGACCAATTACTTCATCTAACCTTACAGTTTAGGACTTTTCAGAAAGAAAGGAATAGTTCAGTTGGAAGGGACCTGCAAAGATGATCTAGTCCAACTGCCTGACCACTTCAGGGCTAACCAAAAGTTACAGCATATTAATGAGGGCATCGTTCCAATGCCTCTTGAACACTGACAGGCATGGAGCATCAACCGCCTCGCTAGGAAACGTGTTCTGGCGTTTGACCACTCTCATGGTAAAGGAATTTTTCATAATATCCAGCCTGAACCTCCCCTGGCGCAGCTTTGTGCCATTCCCATGCATCCTGCCATCAGACACCAGGAGAAGAGACCAGCACCTCCCTCTCCACTTCACCTCCTCAGGAAGACATAGACAGGTCTTTTTTTAGGACCCTGTGGCCCCTACCTGAGCAGGAAACCATTGCAGGTTTTACATGTAAACAATATTCTGTGATTGAAAATCATCTTAGCATACAAATGTGATACCAGTCTGTTCACCAGCTCCCTCTGGTAGTTTCAAGTAACTCCCAGGAGAAGTTCAAATAATGCTTTGCTAAACTCTGGCTTATCACAAGCTCACCTGAGCCTTTCAAGGTCTTACTTTTCCTCAAAGAGTACCTTCGTGTTTTTTTTTTTTTTAAATCTTTTTATGTTCTTATGCAACTTCATTTTCTGAACCATGAAGCCCTTCCACTTCACCTTCTTCCTCCGAACCCCAAATTCCTCTTCTGAAACTCTGTTGTCTTTCCCTAAGAAAATAATACATCTTTCCTTTACTTCAGCACCTTACATGTCTTTGTAAGTTATATCAAGAGGGTACGGTAACATTACGATTTCCCATCTGAGAACTGCTTAATAAAATTTTGGAGGCATCAGTAACTCCATACGCAAGTAATGCAAAATGTCTCATCCTGTTGGAAAAAAAAATATCACTACCACTCATTGATTTAGGAACAGACAACCATTTGACATGCTTTACCATCAGTTCAGAAATAGGAATCCAGTTCAGTGAGGTAGTAAATATGTGGGAACATGCTCTTGGGAACAACAGTAAAGTCTGATGCTCATTATGAGTGACAGGACAGAACTGAGATCGTTATCTTAGATCTTTAATGCCTGTAAGATATTTATATGTTCAAGGCCCTTAACAGGTGAGGTTGCTTGAGTCACTACTCCTAATTCTGTGTAAAATAAGACTAACATCTACATGCAAGTTAACGTTTTGTTCTATCAGGCTACTGAAATTCTGTTAATCAATTAGGAATGTTATACTTGAGACTTAGCACAGCTTTAGAGCAAACTGCAACCTTTTACCTCCTTCAGAATATCACAGTCATCAGAGCATCCCCAAAGATACTCATATTTCTTATGTTTGAAGAAAAAGACTGGAAATAAGGTGTTGCATTCTCAGCTGATATCACAAGTTACCGCTGTGAAAAGTCAGTAGCTATCAGTAAACTGGATCTTCTCTAGTTTACACCAGCTACAAATTTTGACTTTTAGTCCCTCAATCAGCATCTGTTTTTTATATAGATATCTTATCATTCTGTTCTAAGAAAGTTCCCAGAGGATTAGAAACAGCTGGCATCTATCCACAAAGTACACTAGAGGTCTGTGATAATTTCCAGAACACACTGTCCTATTGCTAAAATTATTCACAGTAATGAAGAAATGTAGTATTGCCGATGTCCTTTCTCACCAACTCCCTCTCCACCAGTGGTTTGTGCTCTTGTAGCCTCATGCTGCTACTCCCGACGATCTTTTGTGCAAATAAGGCCAAGTATGACATCACTGTATTTTTAAAATATTAATCCTACCGGGTTAGTAGGGTCATACCCAGAATCAAACTCATTAATGGGTTGTTAATATGAATGATTTTTTCCAAAACAAAATGCACTACAGGAAATAAGGAGTGATTACTTCAGAAATTAAAGATGCACACCAGCGCTTATTTCAGACAGACAGAGCACCCTCAGGAATCAGCCTGCAGCAGTGGATTTACCGTGCATGAACCACACGACTGATCTGCGCATACAGAAGCGATACACGAACAACGGGCCAGACTCTGCGTCGTACATGTAGTGAGAGCAAGCCCTGTGTCTCATGCCAGGCAGAACTGTCATGCAAGTGTGCTGTGCCCAGACCTTCCAAATACTTGATGAGCATCCAGTATTCAAGACCGGCTTTCTAACTGTCTTCAAGTATAACTTAATTTTTGCCTTAAAGATGCTCTTAATGTGACAAATTTATTTCATGCTCCTAGCCCACCTGCAAGACTTCTGGGCTGCACTTCAGTTGCACTGAAGCTAATGGATCAGCATCATCACCCACTGTTTACAACATCTCTTTGGGGCAGCCATCTGGTACACCAGTTTTTAACAGGTGGGCTGAGCAGCAATTTTAAGGGCTGCAGAATGAGATGAACATCTAAATGCGGTCCTGCATGCTGTATCCCTGAAGAACTACCAAAACAGATGAACTGGGGGAATATAAAAAGGAGCAACTTCTTGCCTCTGGTAATGAAATATGCATAAATTGATATATTAACTTCATGGTACCAAAATGGACAGCTACCTTTCAAAAAACTCATTCTTAGCACGTCAGTAACTGCACTCCTGTATGTTACAGACACCTAAAAAAAAAAAAAAGGGGCAAAATATTTTCATAGTGATAAGTTTGACAAGAAAACATAATAACCACCTTATATGAAACAGATGGCTTATGCTGCTATGCGATAGATAAAGTTGTGTCAGCATTTCCTTAAAAGGCCTCCCTGTTTCCAGTGGTTTTCAAGCTGGCAGACAAAAGTTCTACATCAACTAGCAAGAAACAGTCCCAGGAGTTACTTGGAAAAATTGGGGAAAAAGATGTTCTTGAGCTAATGTTGGAAAAGAGAGAAGGTAGCTTTTGTGGGGGCAGATTGATGGAGAAAGTGGGAGTTTCCCAGCAGTTCACTGACTTCTACCAGAAACGAGTCACTAGGTTTAGCGAACAAGGTGGCATCTCAGTCAGCTGCTCTTGATGTTCCCGGCACAACTGCAGAATGACAATGCATATTGTATCTGTCACGTAATGTCTATACAGGTATAAATACGCATATGCAAGACATAGTTTTATGAATAGTTGTAAACCAAAGACAAGACCAGTTAGAAACTGAAAATAACACAGACAAAACAGCTATTTATGATAGACGGAAAAGGTTAGGTCCTAAAAGAAAACCTCTGTCTAACAGATGATCCATGACAGATTTCATTACTGCTGGAACTAACCCCAAATTAACAAACAATGTTCAGATACATTTTAGAGAACGTTAGTTCAGCTTTGTCCTTCTCCAAAGCATTTAACCCTGAATACTGTATTAAATGCAGAAGTTAGGGTCCAATGTTTGCTCCGAACTATATAAAGGAATTTGTGCAAAGAGACGCAGAGGCACGATTCAAGATAGAACTGACGATTATGCAAGATAATTTAGTGCATGTACGCTAATTGTATTTGTTGAAAAGGAACTGATTTTTTTTTTTTTTTTAAACATCTATGTTAAAGGTAGAATTGACAAAGCTTCTCTTTCCACTCCATTCTGAATCCAACCCTGTCATGGTTTAGACCCCTCTAATTTAACAAACACAAAAACTCTCTTAACTTCAGTAAATTTAGATTGGGCTCTCCCTTGTACACTTAGTCAATCCACTTTATGTTGACTAGCTTTGTTCTTCTGCTGCTGCAAGTTTTTGGGTATTCAAATTTCCTCTTGTATTTGGACCACAAATCCTTTATTGGCAAGAAATTTGCTCATTGTTTGACAGGGAATTTTTAACAGGGTTTTTTTCTTTTTTTGTGTGTGTTTTTTTTGTTGTTGTTTTTGGTGTTTTTGTTTGTTTTACTGTTGTGGAAGGCACTGAAAATGAATAATAAACTGAATGCTGCCTACGTGACAGATTAAATTCGTATCAGATGCTCTGAGCTATCAAAGTTACTTTCATATTTAAAACACAAGATTGTACAAAGTGCAACAAAGGTTACACCCACCTCAGCTAGGTAATAGTGCTTTTTTATATATATATATACACATATATGTGTATATATACACAATTACATCAATTAAGTGTCTGGGAAATCCCCCAGAGAGGCAATTTTTAGAAACTTGAAGACTGTTACTTGGTTTCTGAGGGAATGAATAATCAGGCTGAGCACTGAGCTCTGTGGCATTTTGGCAGGGGTAGAACCTCTGTACAGCTCTGTACGAGGACATGTGAACACAAGAAGCTGATATAAATGTATTTACTCTAGGGCATGCGGTGGATCTTCCCTGTTGCTATACTGCAGGACAAATGCACAGAAGCCTGCCTCCAAGACGAGAGGTAACCCACTGTGCACAGCTGACAGAAACTGCCACATTACATAAAAATTGCTGATTTGATTTCCATGCAGTACCATCAGTTTAGAAATCCATCAACTTAAAACTACTATAGAGTATATTTTGCATTTTTTTTTCTGATTTAATTTGCTTCTACAAGGAGGTGAAAATGAGCTTTTCTTCAACATCAGAAGTCTTAGTGCTGAAATACATTATACCAAAACACAGACAATTCCTTAGTCACTTCAAAATAACTTTTTTTTTTTTTTAATCTAGCCATACTTTGGAAAACTGTGATTCAATAAATGTTTGTCAACAAGGTTTATGAATGCAAGATGTCCCTTCAACGTATTAGGAGAACAAAGTAAGTTATGTCATTTCAGGATATCCACTGACACACAGAGCACAGTTCTGCATCTTTTGCTGCACCGTTTCAACAAACAAAGTTAAAAATATATTGTGTTCAGAAGTAAACTTCATTCTGAGGCATTCCTTGGATATGAATGCTTGAAGAATACAAACAGCCTTGTTGTTTCAGGGTCCCTTGCACTCTTGACATTATGCAGAGCAGGGTAGTTTACACTTGACACAGTCTTTAATTCAAATATAACAACTTACAAAAGCACATAGCTCAGACATTGTTCTTTGTACTTTATAGCATCTTTCCAACAAAATAGAAAGGCAACTACTGAGTGATATACAGTTATGGCACTAATAAAGGAGTAATAAATAAATAAAAGGACCATTTACTTCACCCTAGCAAGACTGAAAAAAAAAGGAATTACAGAATACAGTCAATTCTAAAGAAATAATCTCATGCAGCTGCTGAGTACCTGATCATTAGAACTAGTTAAAAATTTACTATTCTTCAATTTTGAATACAAAAAACAAAAATAACACACTAGCTATTTGTTAATTGTAAACAAAGCAAGCTAAATATAAAAACTTTAATGCAGACTAAAATTTTAAAATAAATTTTTTTTAAATGTAAATAAATTTAAAAATAAATCACTCTACCATCATTCTTAGACACTGGCATTTATTGATTCCACTATGCAACTTGCCACATGGATTAACAACTTTGGTTTGGGGAATATCAGCTCTGCACACTACTAGAAATATCAGCAGAAACCATGTTCTCCATAATGACTACACAGCATTTTGTGGTCACATTTCAAAATTTAATTCACATGATATTTCAGTTAATGGCGTTAGCCTAATTTTTTCTTAATTATTATATTAGTAGGCCTGCATTCCTCATTTTTGAAGAAACAATTAAAT
>VXAL01014087.1:0-60629 GCA_013399475.1 Chauna torquata | reverse complement strand
AATTCTAAGTTTTCATATGAGTTAGATTATCAAAATATTAAATTATTTGTCTCAAAAATAATTTCAATCTTCTATACTTTCTTCATGGTTGATGTGCTTGCTAAACTTAAGTAAATACTTTTGTGCATTGCATCTACAATTTACGTGAGCTAATATTTGGGAAAGTAGAATGGTTAGATACTACAAGTTAGTGTGTACATCTAGAAATATGCAGATTCTTATCCTACACATTGCTGTATAATATTTAAGAAATATCACTACAGGAGAAGTGCTGCTACACTTACCCTACTTTTGAGACACTTCACAGGTGGACTGTGTGATCCGCCCATTGCCCACAAAGTACTTTCGAGATGACATCAGAACCAACTACAATGTCTCGTTTATTGAGCAATTATTTTAATTTGTATTTCTGGGTCCCCGAAGTGGAGCTCTTGTCCAAATCTGCCTGAGAACTCTTTAGCTCCTTTAGAAGCTATCTGTACATACACGCAGTCAGAGTGAAGAAACAAGTTACAAAAACGACAGAGGGCAGGAGCAGAGGAAGATCACTGGTGGTGCATCTCTCATGCTAGAGACCTGCATACTCGTGCCCTATCACACCTCGTTTAGCAGCAGCTCCAGGACTCTCTCACAGGCAAAGAGAGTTGTTTACAACCTAGCTGATCTGTGGGCATGAAAGCAAAGAAAGCCTAACAATCAAGTCTGACCATTGCTACGGATACAGCCCTTCTCCCAGACCAGGCTAAATGTCACTGATGGACATCCACTAAACCTCACCGAAATCCCTTCATCCTCTGTAGGAGGCATCGCAGCCTTCCAAATTGTAATGACTTCAGCTCCAGATCCCTGATCAACTCGATAACAACCAAATTACAGTCAGCCTTCAAAAAAACACTAGGACAAGATTTCTAGTACATATGAATACTGACATACTGTAACAGTTTACAAATGCTAAGTAACAGAAATCAGTGTTGTATTTTAATGCTTTTACTGAGGCATGAAAGAATAAAGATTGTGTCATGGTAGACAGGGAACAGAGGATAAAACGGGTGATAAATTTAAATATATATCTGTTTAAATACTAAGCAGATGCTGAGGTTCCGAGACTTCGAACAACATGGAAACAGACAAGGCATCAGACCCCACTGACATTATCAAGAAGCACAGATGAGAGCCAAATGTCCCCAAGATCCTCACCTGTGCCTCACAGACTGCGCTTTCTAATTAGACAGATGAGGAACCACCAAAAAACTGAAAGGTACCTTTGTAGTTCTTGAGAAACCCAAAGAATGATGTGTACTAAGGTTTTTAATAATGATGTAATCAATAAAAATAGTTTGGTCAGAGATTACTGGGCTCAGGGGTAAAGTGGTGAGAATGAAGTGTGACGTACAGAGGGCCAGAGACTAGATGGTCTAACAGTCCCTTTCACCTACGAGAATCCAATGAATAATCTTTCACAAACTTAACAAGGTGCTACAGAAATTATTATTATATGTGTGTGTGTGTATATATCTATATCTCCATATATACCTTTGGACAACGTGATACTCTTTTTTTGGATTTTATTCCAAAGTACAGAATTTTACAGGGACCTGTATTACTGCTATGGAATGAGTAGTTCACTTAAATACTTCAGAAGAATTATTCTTTTAATACTGCAGAAAACTTCTGAGATGAAATCCATGCCTTGCAGATGAATAACATACTGGCTTCTGCACAGTGGTGAAATCCCCTCTGAGACAGACTGACTGGTTGTTTAGGTTTAAAAGAGGCAAATACCCAAGGACTCTCCCAGTATTTTGCATTGTGTATATGCCCTATATATTTATTACCATACATAGAACCGAGCAAGGTTTATTCCGTGTTCACCTCTGACACCCCTGCTTCATCCTAGACTCAATGTATACAGCAGTCTTTGATGTTAAGGAGTCATTCAAGCAGCTTGGGATTCAGCCTTAATATGCCCATGTTCTAAGGCTCCTTTCAACATGTGGGAAGCTTCCAGTTTCCACAAAGTGGGGAATTATCTTAATTCAGCACCAGAGATTCAACCTCAGGTAACAACAGAAGGAAGCAAAACTTCAGTAAGTCACAACGCACCGTGAGAACACATCCTCCAAGACTTGAAATCTGTGCAAGGTTTGAGGGCACTGCAGGATGCTATCTAATTGAAAATAAAAGCCATTCATTACACTACTATGCACTTTCATAAACTGTGATTTCTATGAATTTCTTAGCACGCGGGACACCCAGATTGAACTGAATTCACCATGGATAGCACAGCAGTCCTAAACGATAAATTTGCATCTCCTAATTAGTCAATAGCGAGCAGTAGAGGAGGTATTTTAAGGACTGTGGAAGCAGGTTCCGCCTGCCCAAGCAGATGGAGTTTCTCCATAGACATGTTGGGGACAGGCGAGGTGTGGATCCTGTGACGAGGCCGGAACAGGCCTGCAGGATGCTGAGCCCTGCTCCGAGGGGTCACTGTGCAGCCCCGCGCGGTGCCCGAGACAGCGAGAGGGAGCTCCTCCGGGAGCTGCCCGCGTGCCTGCACCAACGCTGCGGTGGGAGGAGTCCGCTCGCTAATCTTTATGGAGTAACTGGTATTTAATGGCTACATCAGGCAGACCGATTATACATTCTTTTCCCTACTACAGGTGCTTGTTGACACTTCAGTATGTAAAAGTTTCCTTACATGTGAACCAGTTATTTTCAAGAAAAGTTACATTTGTTAGGCTATCAGTCACCAAAGCTTTTGCAGGAAATCCTCAAGAGTTTATCAATGAAACTCTGAAACACAGAAGTACAGAGAAATCTATTTTAAAAAAATCCCCAAACCAAAACCTTGTCCTGTGGTTACTAAGACCCACCAGCACGTTCAGATCTCCTGAAACCATCTAAAAGAAAACTGGCATGAATGAGACACAGATAACTAATGACTTTTCCAATCCAAAACAAAACCATGGATTGTCCTCTAAATTGCTCTATAATTGCCCAAGGAAAAAAAAAAGTCCACATTTCCAAACAAAACCCGGTTTCTTCATTATTCTTCAATGATTCTCTCATGCTTCATGAAAGCTTTAAAACCAAAACTGAATCCTCTAATAAAGTATTTCTGAGAAGTAGCTGAGCTTTGTTTAAAAAAGCATAGCTGTGATTGTTTCAGGTAAGATTAACTTGATTTACACCACTGTAAAGCTATTGTTTCATTCTCCTTCAGTGAACTACTGGTAAACCTCTGACTGATACTTCCAAAAAGCCTTCACATGAATTCCCATTCTCACACAAAACTTGCCAATCTCTAGAGACAAAAGAACTTTTGTGCCACGTTTTATATCTATTTTTATATCATAGGAGCTCATTTTTCTAGGATATAAGTGGCAGTTTTCTGCCACATATACCCAGCTTCTCATGGTGAACTCTTCAAAACACCCCAGAGAAGGAATTCTGGTTTAGCAAAGATCAAAGTGCTCTACCTACAGAAAGCATTGATCTAAGTTTTGCAACACGAAGTCCCACCACACGATCCCTTTTGTTTTTCTGCATCAGCTGTTCACACCAACATACACGAAAGGACACCTCTGTGGACTATTGCTGCTGCTCAGTCTTGCATTTTCTACATTCAAATTAATTGCTAAGACTCATTTTGGAGAAAAAAAAAGTGAATTCTTTAAAATGGCAGACTGCCAGGAGATGACGGTTCAGAAATCAAACTATTAACACCATTTTTATTCTCCATTTTCCTTGCTCTGCCTAGAGGTTGCTTCAGTTACCTCACCGCTAAGTGTAATAAATACATCTAGCAAAACTCTCCCCAGTCACCAAAAATCCAGAGTCAAATTTAGGACGTTGACTTTATCAGGTGACACTTCTCTTTTATTGTGTGAAAGAGCTTGAAATATCACCTTGGAAAACACTTACCCTGAGACATAAGCAACTTCTATGCTAGAGGAATCCTTCCTCAGGAGTAACCCACGACTTAGGGTCAGGAAGGAATTAGCATCCATCAGCTTTTTTGTACTGCAGACAGGTGGTCAGTGCTTAAATTTTACATGCATTCCTCAAATTTCCACTGACTACAGCACACAGCATATTTTTAAATGGCTCATTTCAATTCATTTGCAAACTTCACATCTGTTGGAAAGCATAATAAATACAGGCTGAGATATTTAACAACAAACAAACCATCACTTGCCAGAACAACTTCAAAACCTTTAAATGCATAGCAAAAATCAAAGCAATTCTGCAGAAATTTACTTTTCAGCCTCTTCCACTCACAGCTTACTAGCAGCGCTGCCTTTTAAGTGTTCTCTCTAGTATGGTGAGTAGAAATACACCCTGCTGCTGTTTGGTATCTCCTGGCACTAGCTCCTAGAGCCGGTCATTTCATCCCTAGTGCTCAGGTCAGCCCCCAGGGGACGGTGATCATCCAGCTACAGGGAACTGGAGACTCAGCCCTAGAGCCCTCCTTTCCCCTGCTGGACAACTTTGAAACCCTTAGCAGCTGGACGAGACACACACTTGCACCTAACAAGCACGTCGTTCAAGATGTATCATCTGTTAGGAAGTTTTCTTTTTTTCCTCAACTGCTTTTTAAAAGTCATTTTCGTACTTTAGACGTCTATCTTTAATTGTAAATGGCATGAACAGCACAAGTTTTTTTCTCTTCCTATTTCAAACTAAACTGAGTATCGCTTCACAATCGCAAAGAAAATTCTGAAAATACGGATCTGAGCCTAAAACAGATTTTTTTAAGAACCTGAAATAATAACTCCTGTTTGCCAATACAAATACTTATAAACTAAATTATTGACATAGCATACGATTTAACAGTTTACCAAAGGACATAAACATGGACGAGGTATTACAAGTTGCAAAATCTCTAAGAACTTGCGCACTTGGTGTAGCCCCTTACCGCCACATTACAATGAGCATAGCTGTGCCAACCTTCCTCACGTGAGGATTCAACTTCTCTGCACGTTTAGAAATCAGTGACTGCAAGGAATGTGAGCCACAGCCTGAAATACTAGTTTCTCTTTTCCTTTCCATTAATTAGAATCCTCCACAGAATTTTGGTTTATGACTTATGTATTAACTTTTTTTTTTTTTTTAATAATATCCTGTTCTGTACTGGGTAGCAGATACAATAAATGGAAAACAGACACAATCAATCTGGGATTTCATCCATTCTGAATTTTCAATAGACTTACATGCATAGAATTTATTTTTGTCTTTCCAGCATTCCAGTCTGGGAATGTACCAGGTTCAACATACTGTACTTGACAGACATTTAGTACATGTTCTGAGCAGTTAAAAAAACCTGGACATTGGAACAAAATAGCAGGCAAGTATCAGCTTGGGACAGTATGTTAGCATTTAAAAAATTCAAATTCATTCCAGAGCACGCAAAGTGTTTGTGTTAGGAATAGACAATATTGTTGTTAATCATTCTTCCGCCCTGAGTGATTTATCAAAGAATAGCAATACAAAGAGGCATTAAGGACAGAAGCAATTAATTTAGCTGTGTGAAACCAGCTGTTTGCATGTCATAAGGACAAAGCATATCTGAGACTGCTGTCCGGGGAAAAAAATTCTGAGGCATTGTGAGCAGCCAGTGTGTGGCAGACTGGAAGCTCCTTCCAAGGGAGAAAAAAAAAAAGAAGAAAAAAAAAAAGCAGGTTGGGGAGGATTCTTGGAAAAGATTTTTTTTCCTGTGGTTGGATGGTGTTACTGTCATGGCCACCTATTTTTGGCAAGACTTGATTCAAAAATTTCTTAATTTAATCATGTAAATCCCTTTCCATTCAGCTTTCCATTATAATCTTTACAACGATTACAAATGTCTGTACCAGACTTGAATTCACAAAATCACCTATCCTGCACTGCATTCTATATGCAAATAAATGAATTACATATCAGTCACAGCTCATATTAAATATATACAATAAACTTATTATAAATAAATATGAATATATTTTAAAACCAATTACTTACATTGGTTCCCTAAATACATTTCCAGATAGATCCCACGTAATCAGTGTTAAAGCTCAGAGTACAGAACACAGAAATAATATACGGCAGCTCTCGGTAATGTTATTCAATTGCACAGTAATCACAGAATATCTCTATATGAATAGTAATATTAAATATTATCTTAAGAAAATACGCATTTCCACTGTGCCTCAGCATCAGTTTTCTCAGCCAGGTAACTTCAGTTCATAAGAACCAAACATTTTGAATCATTACCTTCATGCCAGGAGGTATCCATCCATACATCTGAAACATAGGCAAATATTTGGTTCTACTTCCAAATCTCATTTTCCTTTCCTGCAGTCACTGCACCCTTGCTTCCCACATAGTCTGTATCCTCACTAATGCTACCGAGAACTAGATATGCATAATGAGAGATCAATAAAGGAAAAATCCCAATAGTGATAGTCAGTAACCCAAGCATGGAAGAAAAATATACATTTCAAGAGTCTTTATAATTGATGACATCCCACCTTAGCACTAAAGAACAAGAGCAAATTTTCCAGTATTTTAATACATATGGCAACCTGAGACACAGCCAGGAAGGCTATTTCACATGGAAATAGCTTCAGTCTTCCAGAGTTCAGGAAACTATTCCATTTCTTTATAAATATCTCCCTAATCTCCAGGAAAATTAAATTCAAAAAATGTGGTATAAAAGTCAGTCTGAAGGCCCAGACTAGCCCAAAGCTTGATGAGATTTGTTTTCAATCCTTGGCCAGAATTTATTTTCCTTGCCATTTACACTCCACAAATCACTGCTTTTGCATTTTCTTTCTATTTCGCATTATCACTGTCCAACTTACTCAAAATAGAGAAAAAATCCTGAGTTAGGCTATGGCACCTAAAACAGAACCTGCATCACGAGAGAAAAGGATCATCCGGCAGAGACGCATTATTCAGCTTCAGCTGCTTGTTTGGCACTGTTCTTTTTTAATCTCAGATATATCAATCACCAAAGTAGAGTTTATGGCGACCAGAGTTTAAGGTTAGCGAGCACCACCAAACAAGCGGTGAGAGGACATCATTTCATTGGCATACAGGGCATTAGCGGACATCTAATTTATGGAGCAGCCTAAACGTGCATCACAGGAAAATGGCACAGTGATGCCAGATATCTGTAGAAACCCATGCTGGAGTATGAACAGCCCACCAGCTGGCCCCGCAGGAAGGAGCTCCAAAGAGCCTTTAATGAAATATGCTCCAGTGTTTCCTAAATGTGGTGTCTGGATGCCCACCACACAGTGTGTCTGGAAAATGAAAAGCAGACATATGTGGAGCATTTTCTTTTCAGTAAAGCAAGCCTCCAGTTTGTAACTGTTAAATTTCAGCTGCTGTGAGGACACATTAGCGAGCCTGGAGTGCCCAAGATCCCCAGCTCTACCAGCCACAGCGTTCAGCCCATGAGCTGAAAGCTTCTAAACCCATTGGGGCAAATCTAGATCAATCCCCCATGCACATATGGCCTCAGCTCATCTATAAAGGATGGCAGATTTTGCAAAACACTAACAGAAATCACCGTTCCAATGCTTCCTGTTCTACCCCTTCCTATTTGCATCAGTTTTACATGGAAGGAAAGGTTGTCTTCGTCTCTTTCTTCATCTTTCTTCATCTGTTTTTCATCTCTACGCAGCCAACCAGCCTTCCAAGCCCTGATGGCAGCTTTCAGAAATCACTACATTACCAAAAATAAAAAGGCAGCCAAATTGTTTTAGTTAATGGGGTCTGGGCTCATAAGCAAGAAACAGCTTGTAGGAAGAGGTCTTACACCTGATCTCTGAGAACAGCAGACAAGCTGAAGTCTTAAAGAGAAGCCACAGATTTGAGAATAGTTACCCAAAATTTATTTAGACAAATATCCATTACACCATCTCCTCTCATTTAAAAGAAAAAAAGGTAATACAGTATCAAATACCTTTCTTTTTCCCAGTGTTTCAGACCAGATATTTTAAAACCTTTAAACAATATTTCTTAGATACCATTTACCTCTTAAGCCAGTCAATACCATTTTTTCTTACAGAAACAGTGTAGCTGAACAGATTTTGAAATTTCTAAGAGCAGTGGTACAAAGAGCCATTTGGAAAATGTATTTATACATTTTGTATTTAGTTTTAGTCCGGTTGGACCTTTCCAGGAATATCAAAGACATGCATTGTACGTTCTAAATCATCCCTGTTTTGAGTAAATATGTATCCTATGTAATTCAAAATATCAAATAAAGTGTGTAAAACAAACAAAAAAAATCAAAGGTTTTAAAAGCTTCACTTAGAATTAAAGTTTAACTTATATAGAGCTAATAGATATACATTGACTAGTCTAGCATTTCTGGCTTTCACCATGACTTCGGAAATGATGTATTTCTTCTGCTATTCATAAGTAGAACACATTTGTCAAAACCATAATAATAAAACTCCTTTGAAGGAATATTATTAAGCAGAATTCTTATTCCATTATTACACCAAATATTAATATGAAGTAAAGCGTGGTCTATTTTTGCCTTACATATACTCCAAATATAACCACAACTTTCAGTACTAAGGAGTAATGAATAGGGGATGTGTTACCCTATCTGTTCCCATGTTTTCATGATAAGTCTGAAGGTAGATGGTATTTTTCTTAAAACTATAGATTCTGGGTTACGTTATTTGTGAGGATTTAAGCTGTCATGGAAAAAAAGAATTCTATCCCCAAGCTTGCCAGTGGAAAGAAGAAAGCTTTAAAATACAAGATCCAAGTGGTTTGTTGTGTTTTTTTGTTTCGTTTTTTAAACGGGGTGGCGGACTACAAACTCAAACCCAGAAGGCACCTAAAAAACTAAGCTTACAATTATTTTAGCATGACTCATGATTCTGGAAGGTTTTGGATTGGCAACACTGATATATTTTTGTTCCAGTAATTCCTTTAGAAGCGTGTATTCAGGATGGTATACCCTTTCTTACCATAACCATGCAGTTTCTTCTGTCTCTTGAACTTCAGTCCCATTTATTCCCTAAAATATTCCTTCACCCTAAAATTCTCTATTGTCCTTTCAGAAAGAAAATAGTCACCCCAAGCCCTGCCACTTTCCTCCTCTCTAAAAAGACCACCAAGTTTCAAAGTACTGCTACCCTATTCATGTTCCTTAGCTGGTAGACTTGTGGCTGGGTAGGAAATGAGTAAATATAGATCAAGGCATAATTCTTACCTAAGAAATGCAAATTTGGTTTCTTTGATTGTGAGCGGGACAAGTTTTGGAGTTTTTGTTTGTTTTCGTTGCATTGTTGTTGCTGTTTTTTAAACAGTGGGAAAACTAGTATTAGAAAATGCACTGTAATATCCCAGTGGAGACAAGATCAACCATCCCTGGAGTAATGCTGATGATCTCAGTTACCTTACAGCAAAATCCAGGCTGTTTTTCTACATTAGCAAAAGTAAACGCATATTAATTATCTAATGGTGAAAACACATCTCTTCTTGGCACTGAGGACAAAGCTACTGTTTTGTTCACTTTGGCACAAAACGAAAATCAGCTTCCAAACTGATTTCATCTCATATTATTGAAACATTTCATAGATTCATTTAGAATATGCAAGCTCTCATTCTGGTAGCTGATAATAACGCAAGTGCCTTTGGTGTTTATTATTTAATTGAAACACTGTTTAAGATTCCTGATATCAATAACACTTGCTAACCATTAAAGCACCGCCATTTTAAGCTGCTGAAACTGAATAGACAAAGGACATTATAAAAATAGCCCCACTACCATCATATGCGGGTTTGTTCAAGAATTTGCTGTTGCAGAACTTCATTTTATGACAAAGACTGAATCAGAGAAGAATATCAATCTAAAAGTCTAGAAATTAAGATAAAAGTGCAATTGTTCATAGATAAGCATACATTTGTCTTTCACCATAAATCCAACCGGGTTCCACCCAAATCTGAAGTCTAGAAAGAGGTCATCTCAATTTGAAAACTTTCAGGTTAATTTCTACATTCTGCAAAAGCTGAAACAATCTTTCGAGGTGTTCCTGAATTATACCTTGTCACTTGCTAGAAGTGAGTCCTTTAACTATGCATTTCCTAGGTTTCTAACATTCAGGAAGACCCGGCTTTGGTTTATTTTCTAGAACTTCCAAAAAATAGATGGTTCTTACATTCCAACAGCCCAACTCCTTGGCACTTCTTGTGCAATAAAAAAAATGCAGGAGACAAATTGTAGCTAATATATTCCAACAGCCAGACACATTCCTTATTACTGTATTAAAAGGACAACCAGCACCCAGAATTTGCTCATTAACACTGCAGTTAGACAGCTGATTGTGTGCGCTAATAAGCCATAAGGAAGACCAAATGCACTGGCCTGCTGCCCTAATAGTGGTGGCTCTGAAGCGCGGAATAAAGTACAGGCTAAAAATTTTAACACTGAATTCCTCCTGTTTACCTTCACTTGGGCCTTCCCTGGGTGAGGTTTGGTTTTTTTTGTTTTTTTTGTTTGTTTTTTTTTTTTCCAAACTATACCTACCTTTAATTTTCCTCACATCCTTTTACGTCCTACAGCTTTTAGAGCTGCAGGGGCTGGATCACACCTCCCAGCAAGGTCTGAGCCATGCCAAGAGCACGAGGCATCCAAGGAAGGCGCGACGTAGACATCCTGGCTCAGACAATCCTGTCTCCCTCCACAGCTGGCAGGGGAGGAGAAGGCAGATCACCAGGACTCCAGTGAGCTCCCACTGAGTTTTGCCCACTGAAAGGTGTGGTGAAATTGCTGCAACACCACTTCAAACAGGACCGAGCACAGCTAAATCTGAGGGAAGGTCTTGGCTGTGTGCTCAGTTGCATATTTTATACACTGAGGTGAGCGGTCCATGCAGTAACTGCGCATGCACATTTATAAACACATTTGCTTATCTTCCCTACAGATTAAAGCACATAAACAGAAAACTTCCTCCCCCATTTTGGCTGGATTTAGTTTATAGTTTCTAAGAGGTTACGGTCTCCTACATATAAAATATAGGTTTAATAGCAGTCATCTTTGGCAACAACTGTCCTATCCAGTCACATTACAGATTCATTACAGCTAACTTTTCATAAAAGTAAACGAGATCTTCATCAACACAGCATTATCCGTATTTCAGCTGCATGACTGCATGACATTAGCCACGTCTACTATTACCAGCATCAGATTGTTCCTTCTTTTTCTTTAGTTCTAGTTTTCCATTTCAAATTGTTTTATTGGTAACCAAGCTTTAATTAATCGCACATGTATTTCCACAGTTACCAAGAAAGGCTAACATCAGCATTATATGTATCAGCACCATCTAAACAGTTTCCAAATCCTGTCATTGCTCCTACATCCTCCTCCAACAAAACATCTACATATTCACACAAAACTACACCAAAAAAAAAAAAAAAACCCTAATAAATTGACATTTACTCAACTCCAAGAGTACTAAGTATTCATCATATTCATTGATGCAAAAACATCAAAGGGACGCTCCTTTTTAGCATTATCAAGCAGTCTGAACTTAGTTTATGTTCCCAGATTGTAGAAAACAATTATAAAATAAAAGGGAGTTCAGGTATTTTGTTGTAAAATGCATTCAAGATCATGAGAGCAAAAAAAAACTTAAAGATGAGTCCTGACCTGCAGCTGGTCGCCTGTTTACTGTCAGGCTCTGGCAGGTCCAACTACTCACAGTCAGTTTTCCTCAAACTGAAAGCCTGACATGTCAGGTGCACTATTTACATAAGGGAAATCTATCAGTTTTACTTTCTGATTGATATAACCCTGGCACAGCCGGACTTGGGATTCCTGAGCCCTCATGCCTGCTCCTGCCCTGGCTTTTGCTCTCCTGCTCTAGACGTCCACCTTGTAACCTGGACTCCTCTCTGTCCTGACCTTGCCGGGCCACAACCACGTTCTCACTTGCTCCTTTGGATTGATGCATCCTGGCTGCCTTCGGTGAACGACCTTCCCCGTCAGAAACCGTGGTGCCCTCCTCCGGGCCGCACTTCTTATTTCTCTGCAGCTTGTACAGCCTTCCCTGTCTAGCCTCTGAACGTTGATTTAGCACGTGCAAGTGTTAATGTGCTTACTGTTTTTATTCTTTAGCTGCACCATTACTAACAGTTGTCTAGTTCTCTAATTAACTCTTTTTTAAACTAAAATTAAAATTTCAGGCAAAATACATGCCCCAGGCAAGGAACTTTGGGGCATTTATACACTTTAAAATATTACACTAAATTCCTTACTAACTTAAATCAGTCTGTAAATTATCCTTCGAAAACCAACTGCAATGTTGCAAATGACAAAAATGAAGTCTGAATATTACTTCAAGTTCAAGAGAGCCACAAAAAAAAAACCATATAAACAGTGAAGAGGAACCTAGCACTGGCGCACATTCATTAATTAATGAGGCTTGATTCAATTTCTTAAATGTAGGTCACCTAGTGATGTTTTAGACATGATAGTAGTCAAGACCTCTAAGTGAGGCCAGCAGGTACAACATGGGACATCCAAGAGACCCGTGCTCTTCCGGACTAGCTGTTGAAGGCTAAGCAGGATGCATTACAGCTTCTCAAACAGCACTAGATGCCTACATGTAGGCAACGGTTACATCCCAGATCCAGCACAGTGTGTCAGTACTACCCTGAAGGAAGCCAGGTACCTGAATATTTTGCTGGATGGAATAAAAACAAGTAGCTTGTACTGGCTGGGCAAACCTATGTGGTGCTCCTTTGACCGAGTCAAGTGGAGATATCCTTCCATACAGTAATTTATCTCAGTGTCCATAGTCCTAGTATATCTAAAGTGGGTAAAGGTCCCACTTAATTTTACAGATTCATGCTATTTAATTGCCCAGCGTGCCAGCTGATACTTGTTTTCTGCAACCCCAAAATCAGGCAGTGAGAATGAAACTTGTTTGCCATTTATTATAAATCTACTGAATGGCTATAAAAGCCAAAAGAACTAAAATCAGGTAAAACCACTCTAAATGGATAACCACATACTGTTTGCATAACCACTTTGACTGAGGTGAGAGTAGCAGCAACTCTCTTGTGGTTGTACTTAATCGACTCTCAATTTATTTGCAATATTTAGGGTTCTGTCTCGACTTACAGAAAATGTTTTTTCCAAGGAGTGCAAATGCACGGCTGCACCAAACAGGCCGTCACGTGGTTTCACTAGCAGGTTCAGTCATGCTGTTGTATTCAGGATCACTGCTGGCACTAGCATGCAAACTTCATGCTACTTTTAAATAACCTATGCACAGGGCTGGAAGTTTTTTTAATAATCATAGAATGACTTGTGTTTTGGTTTGACACAGCTCCAGCTGTAGCTTGCACATGTCTGGCTTTGCAAAAACCTGATGTCTGAATTCAAATAGAATTATTAAGTAATCTTCTGGTTTTGAAATTACTTAAGAGGCTTGGATTACTCTGTATTTTGCTGTGTTATGAAAATAACGTACCAGCTATTTAGCTTGTGTAATTAACATAAACCTTTTGCTACAAATTTTAATGAAGTTGGAAATATTTTGCTGATATGTAAGAGGAAGGGCTGAGGTTGTTAGCTAATTCTAAAGAACTGAAAACCTCTGATGTAGCATCACAGATGACGGAATCAGAGAGAAATAGCAGATACCATGCATAAAAAAAATTAATACTAATAATACTCAAAAGTATTTTTGAAATATTTTTCCTACTGATTTCTTTTTCTATTCATTGAATGAATTCGTATAAGACAGACTGTGTGCTAAGTTTGCTGTACAATCTCTTCCTGAGGAGACTAAGATACTTACCTTCTCATTACGTAAGTTATATAACATGTACACATTATGTACATATTCTGAAGCATTCAAATGTGTAAATATAGTTTGAGCGTGCTACATTTTAGAGTTACGATTAATATCTGCAAGTATAAACAGTAATATTTTAAGATGGCATTAAGTTTACATAAAGTATTTTAAAGACACAATTAATTCCATCAAAAGATATTAAATGTTTTGAAGTTTCAAAAAACCCTAGGTTATATAATATTATTTTGTTCCTATTTTACAGTGGAGGAATGTGGGATATTTGAAAGTTGCCCCTTGTTTCTGGTTGTTCAGCTGGAAAAATTTCTTTTATTGTTGTTTTCTAATGAAATGATGTACAACTACCACTCAACCTGAAATAAAAAGGGCAAATAAATTGCTCTTTTCAAATTCAGGCCTAAAAATCTCCCAATTTAGAACACTGAAATCTTTACCTCTTTGAAATAGTAGGCCTATTCATCTTGAGACCCTTTGAGGACAGCTACTCATCAAGTACATTCCCCCTCTGCTTTTTTTCAGCTGGCCAATGAAACATCCAACCAGAGGTCACTTTTCAGAGATTTGACCTTAGCCTGCACTTAGTTGGAAAGATAACTTTTTTTTTTTTAAAGCTACATTCTGTTTAACACCTAAGTTGTGTAAACAAATACCTTTATAAAACTGGAAAGCATTTCTCAGTGTCAAGCTGAAATCTACCAGTTTGTTCCATTTACTTGCTTCTTAATAGCAACACTAATTTTGGTGATAACATTATTTCAATGTTTCTTGCCTAACTATATATTGTGAGAAGTCACTCAGCTCTGTTCCATGCAAAAAAAAATTTGGTCCCAGAATTTGCCAAGGGTGATTCTACATTCCAGCTGTCTCCCTGTCCATGTCTTAAAATCATCTAAGGGAACTGGGCTGACTTCCCTCTGATTTCGAAGTGAAGTGAGTCCATCTGACACAGCAAGCTGAATAGAGCCCACTGCCGGGCCTCAGGAAACTCTTCCCTACTCCACTGAAGCAGGAAGCAAATCAAGGGCACTGCAAATAATATGACCAGAAGACCAAATTTATTTTCACATTTTATATAATTTGCAACTACAGCATCCAGCCATTTTATAATCACCTGTTTTCATTCCAGCTTGTATCTCACAAACCTTGCTTCACATCACTTTTACTACAAAGTAATTTATAAAATAGATGAAATGGGCTATAAAAAGAGTAATTACAGCACAAGAATGAATAACAGCAAGGTAAATTTGCTGAGTGCACTTTGCTATGCACATTTTAAAGTGTTTTAGAGATTTAGGTGAAAAATCTATCATTTACAAACACAACTACATCCCAAGCAACATTAACAACAGTAGTACTGGAAGAACTCAACCAAGCACCTATCTTTCATCCACTGGAAAAAAATCCGTCAGTTCTTTTCTACAACACTCCACAAGTAACTGTTCTTTTTCCGCAGTTTTACTAAAAGGGAACCCAATCCATGCTCTTCACAACCAGAAGTCTCTGTAACGCACCATGCCACGTTTTGTCACACTCAATGAACTAAAGCTGACAGTGCGAGACAACAGCTAAGCAAATGTACTACTTCACTCCGGTTCCTTCTCATGAGCCGGCACTGCCACTATCAAGTCCCAATAAAGATGTCCTGTCCCCAGTTTCTTGTACCTTGTCTTTCCTTGCAAGTGTTCCTTTTACAAGGTCATTTCATCCTTTGGCATATTTGTTGCAACTTAAAAAAAAAAAAAACTTCCTGTCTCAAAGCTTCTCTAGATGTTAGATGTAGTCCTGGTGGAAACCACTGTTTCCATACTGACACACATACACCACCGCTAGTTTTGTATGCTAACTGTGCACCCTTTTTGGACAGATTTTACTCTTAAACGATACATAGTAAGTTTTGCTTCTTTGTTCTACTCTACAAACTTCTCTCTGATTATCACTACTTCCCTCCATATCTGTAAGAGAAATGTGAATTCCACATTCACACTTTGCCAACATAGTCACGAAAAGGGAAATCAACTGCTACAAATGTAGTTGCTGGCACTACCTTGATCATAACCAAAGACCACTTATGATTGGAAAGGCACAACATTTTTTTATTTTTTATTTTTAAATTAAGCATTTACCTTGACTCTCCAGCAACACAAGCCAGGACCTGCAGTCTATTTACTTACACTGTGGTGGCAAACATCCCTAAATGTAGAAAAGTTTGCAAGAGCTACTATTTATATTCAGAGTTAGAAGTCTGTTCTATGTTCCCATGCTTCTAGCATTTGAGTCTAAGAATGTCCTAATTAGCAATAACAATAAATAAGCAAATAAGTGAAAACAACTGCCCTCTTTCTCAACTTTGAATTCATTTTAAAGGGACACAGTACACAGGAAGTGAAAGTCAGTTTTTGTTTGTTTTGTTTTAATTCTCTGAGTTATTAACTTAGATGTTGAAGCAGTTACATTGCTTTAAATTGATGTTATACTTTCCCCCCTACCTCATGTAATCTTAAGAGAATTATATTTCACATTTCACCTTGGCATGCTGTAAAATAAGCTTTAATTACAGCTAAGAAGCAAACATAGTCAATATCGACATTATTGCAATGGATGAGATGCCAAGTATTATCAAATAGGTATCTTCTCAGCTTCAGCACACCAACCATACGCTTTAACCCAGAGCTATGCAAAGAAACACTACAGACCATGAAGATTAACCCTGTTTCCTGCCACTCCATACTGGCTACAAAATATGATTTTGATTTCATTTATCTCCAGATCTAACGCATCCAGATCTAAAGAAAACGCTCATCAGGACACAATTTTAGAAGGCTTATGTCAGTGTCTTCACTCACATCTTCATCTTTCTATTTTCCCAAACTACTCCAGCCTTTTTCAGTCACGCTTATCAACTGGATAAAAACTGAAGAGTTATTTAGAGAAAAAAAAAAATCACATCCCATCTCATTATGGTAATCCATTAACTGCAAAAGTAGGTTGTGTCATTAACTTTGTTTATGTACATTTGCTTGGATATTTTTTCTGGTAGAACACAAGGTGTATTATTAACTAATACATAATATTAAACAATAAATTACAATCAACCATATTATTTAGCTTTTTGTGTATTCTAGAGAACATCAAATAGCATGGAAATTGAAAATCTTAAAAATAAAACAAAAACTCCAAAGCTTTAATGGAAATATGCAGTGATTTAGAACAAGGCTGAAAGGAAGGTATACTTCTAGGGTGGATTACCCACTCCCCCCCTCAATTTCTGCACTGGTCTGCAAGAACAACGAATGTCTCCTTCCAACATGGGACTTAACTCTTCCTCTGATCTAATTTCATGGTTTGTGAATTCGCTGGCCCTGCATCCTTTTTACCCCCATCTACGTAAATTCCAGATCAAGTCAACAACACTGGAAACATCAGCAGCAGCGCTCCAGTAAGGACACTCATCTTCCTGGCTTTAAGGGATAGGTGATACAGAGTTTATGGCAGGGCTGGGGCCTATTTCATTCCTTTGAGGAACAGAAATCAGTTAAGAATTTTCCCAATGGTAAAAAAAAAATAAAACAATAAAAAAAAAAAAATATGTCTAACTGCCTTTTTCCTAGTAAATAAAGTTCGTTGAAATTAAATTCTTTAATCTTTCCAAACAAGTAAAATTCAATTTAAACCATCTTCTGCCTCTTGTTTAGTGATACAGCAATTTGACCACAAGAGAAAGAATTTTTGTTTTAGGTATAAATTATTCTCAAATGTTCCCATAAGAGCTGGGAAATGAAAGAAATACCAACATCACACAATGCCAGCATTCACAAAAGTCTTGCGTTTCATTTTAGATGATACACCCTAGTATTCATTCATCAAAACATGCTTTTTTTCTTTTACTTTTGTTCCACATATGCATACACAAATTCCTTCATAATTTCTTCAGTTTCAATGCATCCCCCACCCTACTCCGTTAAGAAATGCCACATAGCAGTCAGATAATTTCTGTACTTTCAGGAAGCGACATGAACTCAAGTTCAGATAAATACAACTATTACCAATTAGCTTGTCTGCACCTTAAGCTTAGCTGCTTTACTGTCTGACAAAGTACAGGAAAGGACTACACGGTTCTCTGCAGATGTAAATCATTTGCTTGATTTTATTCATTTTACTGGAACATAAGCTTGATGATATCCCAAATGCTTTATTTCAGTAGCAAAACGTTTCAGTCAGGAGGAGACAAACCAGCTTTCTGTAGCTATTTTTAGGTAGTAGTATTATTAGTTTTATTAGTACCATCAGAATCTGTTTTATGGCAACACCTGAAGCCACAGGATCAGGCAAAAAGATCTGGTCATTCTTCAAAAAGTTTACTGTGGCATCAGTGGAAATACTATGGAATCTGCTGCAGACTGGGAATTCATACACTGAAACCTGCCTGTTTCACTGCCCGTAGTCTTCACCTCTGACGCAAACTTCACAGGGCTCTAAACCACCTGGTTTCACGCACAACAATAAACAGCGTCTGAAAGAGCATTAACCGAACACTTATCAAGTCAAAACTGGGCCCGGCTTCTCACCTGAGCAGACAGAAAAGGTCTCTCTCACCTTCTCCAGTTAGGACATGAAGAACTGTGAAATGTGGCAACAACATCCCAGCAACTGAGTGAAGAGGCACTAATCCAAGGCTTCGTTCACGTATTTCAGGGCTGTGTTGGGTCAGGGCCAAGTCAGGAGCAAACAATGAATTGTAACATTTTTATTTGTTTTTTCCTGCATAAAAATTTGTGCATTATAGGAGTTTCCTGTATCACCAAATTACAGCCTGGAGGTTAGGGAATATTTCCAAACTTACTGATGTACTCTATATGCAAAGGTAAGCATTAGTAAGGATAATATTTTCATTGCAGGATTGCTTAACGTGATTAGCAATAGCTATGCATACCCCCACGAACAGACCGGCACCACCAGAAACCCTCCAGACTGTTCATATATACAATGTGATTTTACAGACAATGGCGGGGGAACACAAAAACGAACACATGATCACCTGATCTCTGGATGATGTTGCAGGTCTTTGGCCCGTGTAAGTTATTCCACTGAAGTAATGGCACCACTGTGATTTCCACGAGCCTCCCCCCCCTCCCAAGGCAATAAGGTCAGGAGACAACTCCTCTCCATCTTGTTCCAATCTGCCTGATTAATGTGTGCTGAGAGTCCCATTTTTATATCTCCACCAACCCTAGCGTGCCAGTAGCCAACAATCCCTGGGTTAATCTAGTGCCAAGAATAATGTTACCGCATTTTCTCTTAGCAAAGCCAGAAGAAAGTAGTCTAGAAAGAACTAGGGAGACGAAACCACGACAGGAATTAGATCTCACACTACTCTCTCCCCAGCGTTAATAATCTGTCATTCTTCCCAAATATATCAAAACTTCATATAATCAGATTTAAAATACGGTCTTCGACAGAAATTTCATTACCATAAGATTTCTACCAGGGGACATCAGCAGAGAATGAAGGTTTTAAACAAATTTTCATAAACTGAGACAATCCTAAACTTCCAGTTCAATTCTGATCTCAAAAAGTTAAACGCAGCCTCTTCCCTTGTACTTTGCATAGATGAATGAAAGCAGACCCCTGCGCTCATTGGGTTTTTAATCTAGCAACTCTGGGAGAAGTTTTTGTACTCAAGGCCTGAGTCCCAGAGAGTGCAGGGCCATGCCTGCAGCACGCATCGATGACCTCTCACAACCCAGTTCTGGTTTAGGAACAGAACTTTTTGAACGTTTCAGTGTGCTCAGTCCTGGGGCTTTGGTTCAGATCCCAAATGCGGGGCTTGTTGAAGAAGGCGGCTGCAGGCAGCCCACAGCTGAGCAGCGCTGGCGTGCTGACGTGGAGGAGGCACTCTGCGCCGGGGACTGAGTAGGTCCAGATGCTTCTTCTCTCTTTAGAAAGGAAATTATAGTCTGCACAAGAGGAGCTTGGCACAGCCAGCCTTCTAAGCTAGGAAATTTCATGATCTGTTGGAATATATTAACATGTACATTTTCAGCTCCAACAGAGACAGAGCTTGTTTCTGGAACAAACGTTTGATAGGGGCTGAGTTGCAGGGCCTAAGGGAACATGAGGGGCTGGATGATTTCATTTCCCCTAAGCTAAGGCAGTTGGCAAATGTGGTTTGCTGCTTTTTTGCTTTTATTGTTATGAATTGTGTGGATAATTGATGGCAGGTTGCCTAGAGCCTGGGATAGGCCTCCTTCATGGAAGCTGACATAAATAAACGGTGGCTTGCCTTTATTTCAGTCATTCTGTGCTGATTTCAGAAACAACAAAGACCCACTTAGTGCTTAGAAGTACCAGCCCAGAAGACTGGAGCAGGCTTGTACACACAGCCACAGCCTGGAGGTCACCCTTGAGTCTGTTCCTGCACCCGGGTCTCAGCACCAGCTCCCTGCACAACCTCTTCAGGTGAATGGGATTTCAATTGCCAAGCAACTTTCCTAATACCATTCCCAAGCACTGAACCTACATCACATACTGCAGACCAGAGGAAAAATAAATAAAACGCGAACCTCCTGAGAGCTGCATAAGAAAAAAAGATAAGCATGCTTCAATCCCCATTTTCTCAGCCAAAGTTTTCCTTGTGCAAATAAACCTATTAATATGGCATTCAAATAAAATGTTTACCCTTTCAGTTGTACACAAGATCTGCACAGGTGTCTCTCTCACAAGCTATTTAAATCCCTACTACATGAAAAGTATTTCCACTGCAGGAAAAATATCTAAGGTTGGTAGCTGAGTGCCAGCTTGTACAAGAATCAAACACAGTTAAGTTTCCACTTCATAACCAGTTTAGTTTAGGTGTGAAAACAAAATCCCACCACTGTTTGAAACATTAATTTGAAATTTGTCACATTCTTTATGTTAATTTATCAAGAATAATAAGAAAAAATGACTTTTTTTTTTTTGAAATTTTCCAGCACCAAAATCAAATCAGAATCAATGTTAGAACAGTCAATCAACAAATCAGTTTTCTATTTGCTTTTTTCACAAATGGGAACTGGTATATATTCAACAAAGCAGTTCTCCCTTTTTCCCCTCAAAGTAAGGGGAACACCTAAAATGAAAATCATTTTGGAGTGAATGGGAGATTAAGCACTTGGTTTTGCCAGTCTGAACCAGTGCTAGAAGCACCCAGAGACTGAGCTGAGGATGCGCGGGGCATGAGGAAGGAGCAGGAACACAGTGGTCGCTGCCCATTGCGCTCGGAGCAAGTAGAAGTGGTATATAGAACAAAGGGGGAAAGTTAATGTCCTGGTCAAATAAAAGTGAATTCTCTGCCCAAAACCTGTTTCCACCCTAAGAAGGAGGCAGATCTGCAGTGAAGCTATCCACTCAAACCCGAGTCCAAATCCTGCCCCACTGCCCTAAGTAAATGTCAGATTGCCAGAGTGAAATTCCCTCCACCATCCCACTCACACTTTGGAGGGGAACTGCACCTTCTGACAGCTCCTCACACCTTGCCCTGAGCGGAGGCCTGAGTAACAGGCTCACAACTGCACCTGGAGCTAGAGACACTTGTAAGTACAGAGCCATGGATTTTGTGAGTGACTGAACTAAAAATAACAAAGAATGACTTCATTTTGTGCTAAAATTCCTAATAGCGAAATGAACATTACTGTGAAGGAATTAAAGAGAAGCACAAAGTCATTACTAATACTCAGTAATATTGCTTCTAGTTAAAATATTGCAACAGCCAAGCTCACAGCAGTGCTGATACCGATGTTGCATTTCTTTCATGGTATAGAACTGGGGGAAGGCACAGCAGAGGACATAACCATACCTTTCCCATAAACCGCTATGTAATTCCAATATAACAGCACTACAAGCTCTATAAAATCCCTCTGTGAAGTATATTTTCTATGCGCACCTCATTGTTATGGTTGGCTGAATTTATGTAATTATGTACAGTTTGAGGTCAATACGGAAAACAGGACTCATCCGTTACTGGTGAGCTCCCTCCAAAAAGAATGCACCCCGACGAGCTCAGGGGTCAGGCACTGAGACAGAAGAGCCGACTGGTAAGATACAAAGCCGGTGATCGCTTCGTTCAGAACACAATTCCTCCGCAGAATATCTTAAGGGCAATAAATTAAATCCCAGATGCACATCTGGTAATAAACAATGACAGAACAGAACAGCATCCATATAAATTGTATCTGTTAACAAAAGCATCTTCTTCCAAATAGGACAGTATACAAAAACCAGTGCTATAGTCTTTTGCACAACATCCTCTTGCAACTGAGCTACACAATTACATTTAATACAGAGCCAGAGCTCCCTGTGAAACACCCTCACACAGAGGGTGGTGATTATGTGAATAAATCGGTGAATGCAAGGCCTGGATAGCTGAGTTACTGAAAGGAATACTCAGGATGAGCAGGCAGTGGGAAACAGATGCTTAATCCCTCTGTACTTCCACTTCCCCACCTATTAGCAGTGCAGCATCCTTAACGCATGAAGAAACTGCATACATTTGTGTACACAGACCATTCTGAAAGGGGATAACATTTTACAATGATGTAGCAATACAGCGTTTTCAAGAAATAATCCAGAAGTAAAAACCATTTTAAAGTCTATATAATACAGGAATATTAAAGTATGGTTAGTGAGGCACTTTAACGGATCTTGAGAAATCCCTCTCCAACCTTGTTTCCTTGTTTAAATCTCTGTTGGTGCTTGGTGAAGATCAAAAATGTTATTGCTGCCCTGAAATCTTTGTACTTGGTCACACAGACCAGAAGTGCTTGCAGTACTGACTCAAGGCATATTGCAGAGGAGGCAAATTGTGCTCCCAAGATGCTCCAAAGCTTGCTTTAGAAACGTAGTCCATTTGAATCAGAACTCAAGCCCCGAAGTCTTCGTATTTTCTTTTTTAATACTAATTTCTTAATAACATAGTTAACAGCTTCGACTGAGTGGAAAACTTTCTTACACAGCCAAAGTTGCTGACTCACTTCAGGTAACTGCTGAACCACTTGCATACCTTAAAAATGCAGAGAGAATTCAAATGCAGTATGACTCAAAGAGAAGAGCCCTCAATCAAAAATGCAAAGTCAGTTTGTATCGAAGGGAGCTGTAATGTTTGTTTTTCCTACTCTCTGTTCTGTCCTTCTTAATACTCTTACAGACGTATATAGCAGCCTGGTGAAGACTTCACCAAATCTTTCCTTCTGACTGGGTAACAGACGTTCATGCCCAGGCCAAGCAGCACACACGAGTGCCCATACTAGTGACATTTCTTGCTGCAGAAAGTTTCTCCGATTAAGCACCATCTAAAGCACTGGTGCAACATACGACTTGAACTTGAATTGCATACAACACCCATACATTTAACATATAATTAATTATTAATTGCATATAACACCGATCAAGCTAAGAAAACCTGAATTTTGCAAGCACATCAGACTCCTCGTAATACAGCAGGGAGTGCATTACCACAGGTGCTGGCAAATTCATTACACGTGTAGTTGGATGGAAAGAAAAACACTGCCTCTGTGTGAAGACAATTCCATTTCCAAAACCAGCGCTGTCTGGTAGCCGGCTCCTCCTACACGTTTCCCACAGGACAAGAAGAGCAGGGGGCGGGGGGAAACACACAAGAAAACTAGCATAGCAGAGGAAGGAGGCATGCTGGGGAAACACTTTGTGTTCTTCAGTGTGTAGCACATCTATGTGTAGGGGTAATGGCTAAATCTGCAATATCTCCCAGCCCCAAATCTATTACTGGGCTACCAAAATGTATAGCTGAGCTGTAGGTGATGAATGACACAAGCCTACATCACCCTGAGGAACAGGGGATATGTTTAGTTCAGTACGACTTGAAAGAAACATTTCACGTCTGACAAGACTGTGCTGCACAGCACAAGAAATATTACTGTCATTGCTATAACTGTATATCACCTCTAATGACCTAGATTGCACTGCAGTTGCTTTTCTTTTTAATATCTCTGTATTCCTGAAAAAAATTACTTTGCTATTGCTAATCAAGCTGAAGATATTAGCTAAGTTTTTCAGTGTAACAGAAGCTACTGTCAGCCAGAAGCATACACAGTTTCTTTTACCAAGCTGGCTTTAACCATAGTTGGTGTGTGCTGTTTGCTGTTGCCTTCTCAGAGCACAGCCAGCAGTACTAGAAGCATTGCTTTTACAGGACGCGGCAAGGGGCAAGAGCAGCTTTTCCTGCATTAGCTCAGAAATTATGCGCCAAATCCCCATGATATTTATACCAGATAATTCAGGAGGAGGGGGGAAAACAAAACAAAACAAAGCAAAAAACTTCTACCTACTGAAACAAATACTAAGAGAACCTGGCCTAAGCAAATAGCTCTAGCTCCAAGCTTGTTTGCTACGTATCAGAAGGACTCAAAACGATCAGCTATTTGCCTTGCCTGACTATGACAAAACGTCCTAAAGCTAGCTCTGCCATTTGAATAAACAGTTGCAAGTCAATACTGTCTCAAACTTATGAGCATCAGTATCCTGGTATTTACATTACATTGTGACCTGCACTACACTGTATAAATAAATGACTTAGAAAATTCTACGTCTTCTTAACTTCAAGGGGGAATTTCAGTCTTTCAGCTTCCATAAGAGAAAAGATTTTTTTTAAAAAAGAGAGCAAGCAAGAACATGATGAGTGAATTTAGCCATCTTATAAAGAAATAAAATCCAATTCAGGAAAAATCATTCTGATTTTTATTTTCTTTGTGACCAGAAGAATAAGCTGGTAGTTCTAACAAACAATCACTGCAAACTAGTTTTAGTAAAAGCATGCCCCTTCAGCTAAATTAGCTCCAAATCCTATGGTTTCATAGTAAACAACTACAAGTTTGAACATAGACCTCTCTACTAACCCTAACCAAAATCAATTTTATTTTATTATGCTGGGAGACAACAAGGATACATTAAATCCATACCTTTTTGTTCTGTGAGTGTGGAAACTGTCAGGACAAAGAAGAGAATAGACTTCACACGTGCTCAAGACAGTCTATATTTATACTGTAATTCATTAATAATAACTGCTGCTCACTGTTTCACAGTTCTCTCAAAGAACAAAGCCCTAAAGTAACCATTTGATCAAGCTATAAACTCCTGGATCTTAAGATTTTCTCAGGTAATCTGAGTATCAACTGGTGGCTAGTAAGTCTGGACAACATACCACCCAACAGCACGTGCTTTCACTTCAACTTGTCATCTTGCAGCCCACAAAGCCATTTTATCTCACAAGAAGTGATGTATTTTCAGCTATATTTTCAGACTAATATTTTTCAGAAGTCCGAACATTTGACCTATGGGATAAGCATAACAAAGAACTGAAATAATTAAAGTCTTCATTCGTTAAGGTAATTAGGCAAACAGCTAAGTACAAGTTATGTCATTATAAGTAAAAAGGCTATTCATGCACTTAAAGCTAGATTCTAAAGCACTCCACTGAATGGGAGGTTTAAATCACCAAATATTTACTTTCTGTGCTCATTACATTCAGACACAAACAAAATACACTGCCTATCTTGCACAACGCCTGTAAAATAGACAAATTCCGTTCTAGAGGAGTTTCCTAGGAAACCAAGGCAGGCTTGAAGAAACAGAGAATGGCTGGAGGGGAAAAAAAAATGTAGTAAGTTCTCCATACCCTCACAACTGTAAAACCATGAGAAAGATATCACTAATAAAAATTAGAGCAGTACAATTCACAGTGGTTGGCCCTGGAATTCTTCGTAAGGGCAAATATGCATAGCCTGAAGAGATCAAGATTTAACTCTTCTCTCTCCACCACCCTACCCAACTCCCCCCCAAAAACTAAAAAAAAAATTAAAGTGTGCACATTTTGATACAATGTGGTAAAGCTGCAAAGTTTTGGTCTGTACACTAAAAGGAAGACAAACCTGACAGAGAGGTGTACGTACTGAAATCTTGTGGTTTCAAGCATGGTTCACTGTCTAGAGATTTCTTTGCAGAGGAGCCAGATTCCACTTGAGTCAGCTATTCAACATGAAAATCCATCCAATTCAACAAAAATATTATTAGCATGATGAGTCAGTATGTATATTACAGTAGCTCCCTAAGGCTTCACTGGAGATCAAGGATGCTTTGTGTTCAGCATCACTGCACAAATTCATAGGAAGGTCCTGCACTTTACAATAACAACATAAAATCGCATCACACCAAAACTATTCAATCTCAGTATCCAGGTTTAGATAAAATCTTCTCTCACTACAGCAAAAGTTTCAACCAGAAAAAATGAAAACCAGATAAAGGACAATTTTTCTAACCTCAGTCCTGATTTCTGAACTAGACTTCTGGCACTCTGCCAGTCATCAGTATAATTTTAATACCCAGTGCTGTCATAGCAGCCATACTGTTCTGCTGGCTCTTCCTTCCCCACACAGCTCCATTTTCCATGTTCGGCTTTCTTTGTCGCCAGGCCTGATGTCTCTTACATCAGGTTCGTCGCTTCCTTTCTTCCTTTGTTGCCAATGCATGTTCCAGTGTTTTCTGACTCTTGCCAAAACAAGCATTTAAACATCTGGAAATCGTCCTCCATTACCTTCACCAGTGAGATGTGTTTGTCTTGCAATGTCATTCCCATACAGTGGGAATGTCTTGAGACATCACACTATATTTATATAAAATGCACTATATATGTGTGTATATATATGTACATATAAAATGCACTACAGATTACACTAATCTAAAATTTAATACACAGTAAGTTACAAACACATAAGAATTTCTGTGAAAAATGTAAGCATTTATACCAGTAGCTCTACAGTCCAAAACATTCCTAATTGGAAAGAGTTCTAAATTAAGGATATTTAAAATAAATATGAAACATAACATATTACATTCAGAATCGTGCTCCTTTTCTAGTACATGCAATTTGAATTTTTTTTTTCACTAAGATTTCCTGTAAACAAAGCCTTGAATAAACAAAATGGGATTTCAGATGCAAAACTGGGAGCCTTTTCTGTGATCTGCCTATAATAATGACATCAAAGTACTATGATTTGAATAGTGGGTCTATGAAAGTCTTCACCATGTCTTCAGGATTTGTTGCCACATGCATTCCCCTTCACTACTCAGACAATTCAAGCTGTTTTTAAAGGTTCAGGTTTATAAAATACAGGTTTGCTAACAAGTCAGATGCTATGTCTCATAAGAGGCTTAATGCACCGATTTGTTTTGTAGGCCTTTCACCAAACACATTATTTTAGTGCCTCACATTCCTGAAAAAACACCACGAAGGCATATATATATGCTTTTCATATACAGCATATGGAAAGCTCTTCCACGTTCCACATGAGTTAGCATCAAGAAAAAATATATATACCTTTAACTTTGGGGTTTCTTTAACTGCATCATGTATCTAAGAAGCTGGTAACAACCTTTCAGATTGGAATCCAATAGATTTCAATTTATTTATTAGGCGATTTTTTTTTTTTTTAAATAAAAGAAGCCATCCCTTCAATGGAGAATTAATAATGAGGAAAAAAAGACAGTACTTTCTGCCTATACCTCTGACAGAGTGAAAAATGCCAACTATTTCCACTCCTCCTTCCACACTGAAGTCAAGGCAGGGCAATAATGCCTCGGTCACACAGAACCACGGTCCCTCAAGAGGCCCGAGCTCTGCCTCGTACATGGAGCCTCTCTGGAAGGTCTTGACTGTTTCGCTTCCCTCTGACATCCTTTCTCAGATCTCTGGACACACCGAGGATTATTCAGTCTGACAGGTGTACACAGAGGAAACACTTTGAATAAAAAAGATTCGGCTCTCAGAATTTCTGCCCCATTCAGATTGGCTCGGCCCCCTAACTTTCCATCTTACCATAATTTTTTTCCATAAATTACCGTTCGGGATGGCATTGGACTTGATCACTGAAGGATGAACAAAAGCCTTTCTTCCTTTTCCTCATGCTTTTCTGCCTAACATAGGTCATGAGAACGCTGTTTTTCTCTACTAGATCCTACTATCTGACAAATGACACAACATAACGCAAACTTGGTGTTTTCTGTTTGTTTTTGTTTTGTTTTTTGAATCATTGGTCCAGCCTATACTTTTCTAAGATAATTCTGTTCTTTGTGATTCTTACCCATATTTTTGCACAGATGGCAAGTATTTCATTCCTCATTCTCATCTGTGAAATTCACTAATATCCTGCTTCTTTCCTGACCTACACGACTACAGAACACCACCTGTAAAACTGTGAGGTATAACCCACAATAAAGATACATTACTGTTAATCTTGTATCTTTAATTAATTTTCCCGCCACTCACAACAGCAACATTCAAGCCAATTCTGGCTTTAAGATTTCATGAGACACTAGTACGAAATGCTTCATTAGAGTGAGATGCTTTTACATCAACACAGCATAAAGCCAAACAGCAGTCTTTTGGAACCACCTGGAGAGGAGGGGGAAAAGTAAAAAAAACTCTGTGATGTCTTTCCCCTGGAATAACAGCCATGTACGTTATAATTCCACAGTACACACCATGAATGAGTCTAAAGTTCTCCTCTAGGGGACAGAGAGATGCTACAGTACCATCTAAGAGTCTGAACCCCAAAATATTTAGGAAAGATCTGTTCATATCTCCAAAAACCTTAAGTCTAACAGATTTTCAAACTTCCTGATCAATAAGTTGAATTTTCCAGAACTACAATAAATGGCCTTTCCCTGTAGCAATAATACCAGACAGCTTAAGAAACGTCCAGCTAGCAGCAGCAGCAGTCGCGCTGTTAGGCGGCGTTAAGGCAGGACGATCCCAGAACTGCAATGTGCTTTGCCAGCTCGAGCCTTCAGTGGTTAATCTCCATTGCAGCTGATTTAGTTGACAGGTTTCTGTAGGCCTGGTCACAGGTACCACCAAAAATCCTCTCCCTTTTTAACCTTAACTTCTTTAAGCTGATGGCTTAAAGTGCGATTTCAATTGCCAGTGAGATTTCAGTTACGTATTTAAACAATGTGCCATGGGATGCTGTTACCCAACCACTGAACACGCGAAGTTCAGCATTTGGAAAACCAAGGCACTGCAGCTGAGGAAAGGAACCACTTTAAGCCAGGTAGAAAATGCGACGAAAACAATTATCACAGGACAGCGATCACTGTGTCATTACATTACGTTTTCTTTACATCAAAAATTTGGTAGAACCCTGTAAAGAAAATGTTTGTGCAAAGCTGAGCGGAAAACAGGCAAGCAAGCACACACAGCTTCTGTTTACTGATTCTGTTTTAATTTCTTCCTTAAATATTTTTCCTTGGCCTATTGGGATATTTAACAAGACAGAAGACATGACATCTTAGACTGGAAAGTGATATATATATATATTTATATATATATATATATCAAGGTCTTCTATGATCTCCTGGAAGAAGGAGGACTGCTTTAAAGCAAACCCTTGGCACAGCCTCTGAAGGTACCTGAATAATACAGCTATCCAGAGACAGCTAGCAGAAGTTCTTCCCAAATGAGGAGCAACTTCTTCCTGGCTTTTAGCCGGTATTTTCATCGTCATTTCAGAGTGCAATATTAATCTTGGAGACTCATGATGTCCATACCTTTGACCTCCCTTAATCTTTTCCTACACTACACTGTCATTGTGCCTTTAGTCTTTCACTTCAGGTCCTCTGCTGAAGGACACTGACAAGTATTTTATGACCAAAGAGTATTTGGAGAAGATATTGTATTGACCTTCTCAATCACACATCTACTGCACAGCAGGGAACAGGCTTCAGTGAAACAGTTTACTCTTGTGTTCCTACTCTCAATGAGTTCATGTCCAAAACTCTGAATTCCTGCCAGCAGGATCAGAGTCGCTGTTTGTCTTTCTATTCAGCCACATTATCCCAAGAACAGGGGCATAGAGATTCACAGTAATTCTCTAGTCCACCCATGCTACCATTATGTAGTCCAAAGGCTATGAATGAAAACCAGTGAAGACACAAAACGCTGTGGAAGTTTTTCAGTATAAAAACAGCTCCATTATATCATTCTCCCAACTGTACTACTTACACAAAGCTGCAGAATAACGCAAGTATTCCAAAACTCCAGTCAACCTTCAATTGGCAGCAGCATGGCCAAGGAACAACCTTAGACTAGCTCTCCAGAGACAAGACCTTTCTTCGGCAGCTAATAAAGACAGAATCTCAAGGGCCTGCATGAATAGAGGTTTCCCGTACAAGAGCGCACCACACCGCTGGCCCTCTGACAATCAGCCTTAGTCTTGGCACTTACATAACACATGACCTTTCCACAGCAAAAGCGGGTGGGATACCGGAGTCATGAAATTGTTTCTCACTGCAAGAATAAAAGCACAGCAGGCTACGAAAAATGTATGCTGCTGGTAAAGAAAGATAATTGTAAGTAACTGTTTAGATATTTCAGTTACCGCAGGACTGAGTGCTTATCAGCATCCAAAGCTCCCTGTGTGCTATTATTTTCATAACCATAAATCAACCTATGTAACAAGAATTTTGATGTATAAATCCAATCGCAGCCAAGCTCTCCCCTGGCTGGTGCTGCACGTCAAAGATTTTGGCGAGGCAGAGCGCGCTACGTGGAACCACGTACAGGCTGAGGTGTGACGCGACTCAGGGGTAAGTCTAATGGCCCAACATACAACTGACATAAGAACCCTAAGTACAAAAAATTACTGTCAGTATTTCTATGAATAATGGCTGTAGTTCACAATCACTGATATCTGAGCTTTAAAGAGACTCTCAGAATATTCTATATTTGTATTTTCCACAAAGAAGAAATTTATAATACAGACGCAAAATATATTCAGAATCAACAACAACGTCCTTGGTCTGCAGTTAGGATGTATTATGGCATCGTGGCATCAAAAATCCCTATCGCTAACACAAAGCAACAGGGAGTTAGATTTCCCGCTGCTCATAACTGTTGTACTTCATCTGCAGAAGGTTTTCATGCTCATTAGCAGTTATTCAAAATTAAGATTTGCAAAAGAGTTTGGAAGCAAGAGGGTCCAAGTGCCTTTGCTTGCAATCAGTAATAAGGAAGTCTAAACATTTGTGCCTTTTTAAACTATTAACTTGGAAAACATCCAAAACTTGCTGAAATGTTGATGAGAGTTTTAGAAACGTGTCAGTTACAGGACACGTGAGGTATGCTGGAGTTCCTGGGAGGGAAGGCACTGTAGTGTAGTGTTTCTTACTTGAAACGGCGCAACGCATATTCTACAGTAGGCAATTTCAAGTAATATGGGGTAACTTAGAAACAAGATTGCCTGTCACTTTCTCTTTGAAATTAATCTAAACCAGTCGAGCCTCATTCATGCCCATCTGATCCATCTGCCAGCGTGGTTCTACCCTCGCAGAGGCTGGCCCACCATCCCCGCTGCTGACACCCAAGCATGCAGTCCAACACCCAGTTAGCCACTGGTGTTGTGCAAGAGGTACACGGCAATGGCTGTTGGAGCTCTGCTTCAAACTCCAGTCCTTCGAAACTAGCAGGGAGACTCCCCTTGGTTTTAAATTGCTTAACACTACAAAGTTAAGAAGCAAATGACAATAAAATCAGACTAAGCAGGAATTCATGACTTGGTGAAATTGTTTCTTTAAGGAATTTAAGGAAACTAAATTAATTTAGTGGAATAAATATGGCCAAAAAGAAAGAGGCTTACAGCTAAAGTCTTATGCAAGAAGGTGTCCCCAGATCATCTCTGACTGTAGAAAAGGTTGTGTCACTTCCTATGGACAGCATAGCTGTTATATCCTTTCTGGTAGCTCAACAACTGCACTAACTCTTCAAATTTCTCCAAATTTAAGTCAGAAAAAAACATAAATCATAAAATATAATATGTGATAAAAAGTGTGGAGAAAAGGTATAATTTATAACACAATGTACAGATTACACTAGATATATAAAGAGCACACAGTGTCACCCATGAGGTACCTCTCATCCTCAGAATGTTACGTGACTTACCAGCAACTTTTCAGCAGCTTGAAAGCATCTGATTTCTTCAATAACTGAAGAACACTTATTGTATACTACTAAGAAAAACAGTTTTCCGTATTCCTTTCTCATTATGCTTTGAATTAACGCATCACACGTTCCAGTTCAAATTACACCTGACCTCCTGCACATGATGTTCTTGCCAGGGCTGGAGAAGGGCACTTTAATAAGGTGGGTCTGTTGCAGGTTGAGATTTCAGGCAGCAAGTGCAAGTCTTTCGTCGTGCTCTGAAGGTTCAAACTCCAAGAAGCCTTTGTCAAAAACTGAAATTCCAAGTTCATCTGATTAATTTATTCATTTTACACTATAGGGTACTTATTTTTGCCCTACGCATTAGACTGAGGATAGGTTCTTTTGTCTACAAAATAAGTTAAAGTACAAGTCCAATCTCTTCTCTGATCCAACTGAGACTCCATTGGAGCAGCACTTTGATTTATTCTTTCTAATCAAATTTTTCTCAAAAATTCTTCTGTCATCAGGACCTTACAGACAAAAATAAGCAGGGTCACAAAGACAACCATGGGCGAAACAATCAGTATACATATAAGGACAGATCACATGCTTCCAGCTGGAATTTCGACTATTTTTTATTATTACTTTATTATTTTTTGGCACTGAGTTCATTGCCTTTCTCTGTATATGGAAAAATAGTTGCACACAGGCCACGAACGTCTGCTCGGGTCTTTTAAAGGATTGCACTGTTGCATAAGGGTTTTCCCTCAGAGTAACTGCTTCCCCACACGTACACAGAAGTATCCCTGTGTTTCTTTTCTCACAAAACACTGAAAACCAAGTAATCTGGCGAGTTGACCAGCTCTACTTCTAACCACAGACAAAGCATATAACGTCCAGCTAATCCAGAGAGAGATCTGGCTAAATACTACTTAAACACCAAGTACTGTTCTTAAGCAAAGTTTCCATAGGCACATTTATAATAAACTGAGATTTATAGTAATTTTTTCAGAAGACTTCTAGAAAGTTAACATAAATTGAAAAAGGCTGTTTTATGTTAATATACATTATTGTTAAACAGAACCAATCCTGCAGTGTTTTATATGAACAAATCAAGCCAACAGAATGCTATCGTACTGAAACAAATTGCAAAGATGAAAGGACTTCGCCAAGAAATGAACAGTGAGCATGCCAAAATGTGAATGAGAGACTGAGAGAAAGAAATGACCATTTGGTTTCTAAGGCAATGATCTATATTTGTAAACATTGTGGCAAAAAAAATGCCTGCACTAACAGCCATTGCACACAATATTCTTCAGCCACATAGTATCTTTAAAAACAACAACAACAAGCTGATGTGGATGGTTAATGAGTACCTTAGTTTTATGGATTCCATAATTTTTGAGCAAAAGTCCACTCAGCCTGAGTAAGAAAGTAAGAAGAATCTTCTCGAGGATTCTTCTTGTGGAAATTTCTCCTTCCCACACTATTACAGGCAGGGGAGTCAACCACAAATATTCACAAGTCATGAGTCAGTCCCCAAAGAACTATGACTTTTTTTTTAATAAATAATGGATTCTCATTTTTCTGCTTGTTTAGAGCCATAATCACATATATTTTTGAGTTATTTCCAATGATTAGACCCACAAACATTGATATCTATATGCATGCACACACATGCATGTTTTCTCTCACTCAAAGCAGAGACACACATTTAAGCAAATGATCTTAGGATCCAGAACTTTGGGAAAAGAAAAACCAAGTATCACGAGATCCTCGCTAAAATTATGAGAGTTGGCAAGACTGAGACTTTTTTTTTTCCCCCTTTCATATCATTCTCCTTAGGAGCTGTGAGGACTCTTTATAAGGTTGAAAGAACTAGGAAAACCAAAGGAGCGTTTGGTATGAATGATCAATAATTCTCTTTGCTCCTCACAGCTACAGCGGACTTCTCCTTGCTATCATATTCCCCGTACCTGTCGCATACAGGAGACTGTGCAACATATTAACCTCTTTTCTCCCTGAAGATAATGTCTCCAGGATCAGGGAGAGGTTGATGGACACATTTAATAGCCCCTATTCAGCCAGCTCAGCTGTTTCTCTCTCCATTAAGGCCAGATCATTCTCCTCTCTCCTTTGTATGGTTTCCAGATGAAGTGAAAGACCTGAGGAATTCAATGAGGGCAGAGAGGATGATGAATTCAGAGGGAACGACCCTCATTTGTTCTTGTTCACACCGTGGAACAAGAGAAAATAGTTCAGAAACTTTTAATCAATACTGGGGCTCACACTGATCTCAGCTGTCATAGGGC
Source organism: Chauna torquata (assembly GCA_013399475.1). Taxonomy (NCBI): domain Eukaryota; kingdom Metazoa; phylum Chordata; class Aves; order Anseriformes; family Anhimidae; genus Chauna; species Chauna torquata. Next base: position 26,508 of record VXAL01014087.1, on the reverse strand, counting down.
TGACACTACCAAGAGTAGGACAGGGAAGGATAAATCACCACAAAATTCTCAGACAAGGGTATGAAGCAGAAACTAATGGGAACCTAATGGCAAATACAGGACTGCAGTGAGAAATACGGAAGATTGTGGCACTAGACCTTCACTGCCATGCCCAAATGGACTCTGAGCAGACAAATCCTCGTGAAGGAGGTAATGCATACAATTGCAGCCCCAATCCAAGTTACTGAGAAATCTTCCACTCAAGGTGTGTTTGTAGTTTTCTTAAATAACTACTTTGAGGAAAGCAATCCCATTTACGCTTCGAAGTGGATGGGAAAAGATCCCAGCAGCATGCGCTACTTCTGCTAGTAGTTTCCTCTATGCTGAGTCCTAAGGGAAGAGGAAAGACAGCAATGTGTGTGGAAATCCCTCCAGCAAAGCTTCCAAGTAGTCAGTGCTTAAACACCACAACTTCAGCCATCTTCTGGGCACTGAATGTGTCTCTGAACCTCCCCAGGCCCCTACAAAAAGTGTAAAATTAGGATCTTTCACTCCTTCTAGGCATTTGTAGAGCTGACTTTATTCCTGTGTAGCTTTTTAATGGGCACACTTAGATCAGCTAGGCTCAAAATGACCAATATTGCTGTACTATGCTTGAAAGTGTGTTTTTCACATTTTTACATGCATTTTAAGTGTGTACTATACAGCACTGCCAGCCAAGTGCTCTTGAGCAAAATAGATCATCTGCAATGGTTCCAAGAGAAAACAGCGAAAATAGAAACTGGCATTACTTAAAAGTACAGCAATGATAACAGCCAAAAAAAAAAAAAAAACGTTAAGTATGTTTGGTTTAAAGAAGCATTACAGCTCTTATTAAATTTTTTTTAAAACAATTTTACCTACTTTATTATTTTAACTTATCTATCTATATATGGATCTCACCCTCATTGTGATAAACTCTAAGATACTTCTGTAAAACCTCTTGCTTCCACTGTGGTTGACATAACCAGTTTCTGATTGTTCTCATTTTTTCCGGTGCTGGCATGAAAAATGACTTTGTGCAACACTGTTTTACATACTTCTGAAGTCTGATAGTTTTTTGTTTTGTTTTGTTTTCTAATTTACACTTCCTAAAGTGCCTTCCTTGTTTCCCCAGGTACCTTTGAAATTTGTTTAACATGGCACCTATATTCAAGTGACATTTGACCAACTGAATGGGGAGAAGTGAAGCAGCTGCCAACACAAAATCACGTGCAGTACAATACCACATACACTGCTTTTAGACCTCTGCACCAATTAGTACCGAAACCAAGACAAACTAAGGGCAAAAACCTCCCCATCTGGCAGCATTTGTGGACTCCATCAGTCAGGAACTCCATCAGAACTGAAAACCCCTTGTTTATGCACTTAAACCAGACCAATGTGTAGGATGTACTCCCTTCCTCTTCACTGTGCACTACCCCTCACAGTACACCCAAATAGCTTTGTTTTCTTTTTGTGTTTTTATTTTTAATGTATTGAGCATATGAGAAGCAGCTTCCTCATATGTATGGTAGACAAAAGCTATTACATTCCCAAACAGGAAGATGAATAAGTGAAATAAGTGCAAACAGATGTCACTAATTTATTACAATGTATTTTGCTCTCTGGTTTACCACGTACCTCTCAGTTTCCTCAGCCATCAGCATATGGGAAGTACATCCCAGAAGGTGTTGCTGAATTACTGGCTCATCCCATAATTTCCACAATAGCAACAAACTAATAAATGACATGTAATAACTTAACCCAACAGACGTCTCACGTAAGATTAGCCTTTTTTTTTTTTAAACAGCAAAAGGTGTCGTTTTTACTAAACAGATACCAAAAACTGAAGTCAGTATTTTCACAAGTGCTTTCTTCGGTATTTTATGTATCAGAAAAATCTGTAGTATGTGCCTCCCTTTATGGCAAGTATATGAATTATACTCCCAAGATATACGAAGTGCCCCCTCTATGGGACTTCTTAAACAGTTTTGCGTAGTCAGGAGAGTCTTGCTTTGCTTTGTAGAACAAAATTTTCCGAACTATTGCACTGTTTTATTCACCAGGATTTGAATCCTGCCCACTTGTGCAGTGCAGTGTATTACAAGGCACATTCCGTTACAAGAAAAATAAAACTCTTGAAAATATGCAATAAAATAACTACAAACTGTATGGTATGGTAACACGCTGGTCCTTTGGCTCCTTTTCCAAATAATGTCCAACAAGGTTACACACAAGAAGCCTAGAAAGTACATTCAGGAGTACAATAGCTACAGAATACCCTATAACCAGCCTTCTCACATTTCAGGAAACCGGCATACAGCAAGACATCCAGACTGATGAAAGAGGACGGTTGCTACAAATTCTCCCGACCATCAACCTCTCTCCTACAGGCACTGAAATGATGTTGAATAAGAACGGATAGAAAACAGCCTAAGAAACTTCAGGCTGCACAGCTCAGGTACACAGCTGGCCAGCCTCTCTGCTTTTAGACAGCTTGCTAAAAACCACGGCTGTTCAGATAAGCGAGCCAGAGGGTGGGAAAGCACGACAGCAGGGAAGGCTGTGTTCCATCACAGCCTGTCACTGGGGATTAAACACAGCCTCTGCAGCAAGGGCCAGAGGGGGAAGGAGACAGAGAAGGGAAGAGAGGAGGAGGAAAAGAAAAAAAGAAAAATAGAAAGGGGGGAAAAGGAAATTGACATTTTTGTGTTTCTCTAAAACAAAGAACATAAGAAAGCAGAAGATGTTTGGCATAAAAAGACTCCACCCTACACGGCTCCTGTGTTTACTTCTCCCAGCTCAACTGCTCCGGCTGGTCTCCAGCCCCGGAGCCTCCTTCAGCCTCATCCTAAGCACTTTCTTTTGTTGCAAACTTTCCAGCGCCGCGTGTTGTTCGTGCCAGGCAGCAGGGTTTACTGCAGAGTGCTCCACAGCTGCATTTTGCATTTAATCATTCCTCCCTCCTCTGAGTCCGCAGAACTGTGCGCACAGACCTGGGAGCACCGCAAAACTCCCAACTTTTTAAACCTCCCTGTCTTCTGATTACATTCCCAAAGCACAAGCCTTGCAGCCCCATTCTCAGCATACAAAACCAAAAATCTTGTTACTCTTGTACCCCAGAAGTTTTCCGTTTCGCTTATTAACCAAATCACACAATAAGCATACTACGTACAAAGAGAGGAGGAGGAAAAAAAGGAAACAGAGAAACTCACCAGCGTCATATTCTTCCTCGTCTTGTGCTTTTATGGTTACAAATCGCCCTAATAAAGCAGCAAGGATGAAAAAAGTTCTCATTTGTACCCAGACTGCCATCATGCCTAGATAATAGACATGTATCCTCCTGGGCAGCAAAAAGTGCAGAAACGTAAGGTTATTTTAGCACCATGAAGCCAGCTGGGGAATCTCTCTGTCTTTCAGCATCAGTCCCAGGACAAAGTCTGCGAGCCCTTTTTTTCAGCACCACCTCCGGCACAGTCTGCAAACACTCTTTTCAGGGGATGCGGCTTTAAATAGGAAGAATGCTGCCTCCACTTCTCTTCCAGCCCCTTTTCGGCTTGTTCAGGCTCATAATCATCCACTCCCTGCCAAGCAAGAGTCTGATTGATGGTAAATAACCGAATCAGAGCTGGCTTCAGTCTTCCTTGAACTTTTCTCTTTGCAAGTACACTGGTGGGATATTTTCCTGCTGCTGTGCAATGCGTATGCTGTATCAGAACAATTTATTAAGAATGCAAAGCATAATTCAGTAAGAAGCTGTCAGGAGGAGAAAGCTCCGCTTTTAACACGCACACAGACACAATTCCTGGCAATGGAGGGTATAGCCCCACTTTGAGCCGATTCACTTCTTAGGAACTTGATCCCTTCCAGCTTGCTGAGAGGAGGATTTCCTCCCCTCCCTTGGTACCTGCCCCCTGCCTTGCTCCAGCTGTACTGTCAAACATGACTCCGGTCTCCTGAGAGGGGCCACAGAGCTACCAGGGCAGCTTGGTTCAGGAACCTGTAAATCACCTCCTTTCCCCCTCAGCGGGGTTCTGTATAATCTTTCCTCAAATGCTCAGCGTGCTTTATATTTACAGTCTTACTAGCTGGGAAGACTATTGCAAATCTCTGGAAGATGCTCTATACTTTTACATCATAATAGCAATAAAAATGATCTAAATAGCTGCTTTTCCCCTCGTCTCTCCACCCCTGTTCCCTGACAACTGGAAATCTATGTAACCCCCAACCTCATATTTAGCCCTTAACAATGCACCTTCATTAGCATTCTAGCGTGGACACTAAGTAAATCTCTCTTTTGTGGATCACTTGCAATCAGGAATAGGATACTAGATTTTTTTCATCCTGCAGCGTTGATGGTCTGTGGAAAGGCAGCTCAATCACTAATCCCCTCCTCTCCTAAGAATGCGGTTGCCTGTACCTGCTGCAGGGAAATGCAGATTTGTCTGCTGGAAGGTTTTCTATCTTCAGTTGTTTTGCTTTGAGAACAATCCCATTCTAACTGGATGCTGTGAGAAGCAAATCTCTTCACCAGGATTTGCACAGGCTGGAAACACTGGCCCGCTCTGTTTATCCCAACAGCACGTAGCTCTTCGCAGTAATGCAGAAGCCCAAAGCCTGTGGAGTTTTCTTCTGTGCCCAGAAGAGGAAAGGTAACACCAGAACCCGTTTTAGCTTTGAAATTCTACCTCGCACTTGCTCCAGTAGACCAAAAGATTAAATATTAGACTGAAACAGAACAAAATCAGAAGATCAAATTCTGTTCCCTGCTGTCCTGCACCAAGCAGTCTCGACAAAGTAGTCACTGCAGGAGCGTAGTATCCCTCAGTCCCTATCGCTCAAGTGCAGGAACTGTAAGAAAGGATAGAAATATTGAAGGTGTGCAAGCCCTTGCAATTTTATTCTGACAAGCGATCAGAATCATTGGTAAGTACCAGCTGAGAAACTCAAAACTGCTAAAACAAGACCTATTTGTTAACCCACCCAGTCATAGCTGAAATTCCGTTTTGACAGGTTTTCACTAGTACCTGCGCTGGTCTGCTAGTCTCAGAAGTCATACTTCAGCAGAAGCCCAGGAAATCTGCCTTGAAAGGCTAATGTTACGTGATGCTGGCTAGATACATCAGATGTTCGGGATATATGTCCCGACCTGAACTTTGGCATCTGCACAGCTCTGTATGCCCGTTAGTAACAAGAGAGCAGCAAACAAGTAGCTTACAGCCATAATCCAGCATGCTGCCATTGCTAAATCATCACGTGAAAATTACACATGATGCAAGACGATTATATACATGAAAAAGAACATTTTTAAAACCACACCTTGTAAGGTTTCCCACAGTTGGAGGTAACCTGTCACAGAGTATTAAGAACAGAAATATTAATAATTTAAGAGGAGAAAGGCTGAGAATATGGGCAGTGTTTTAAAGTCTCCTTGCGCTCCTTGACGAAAAACCATTATGACAAACATGTCGGTGTTTCTGAACTACGTGCTACTAACTGTAGGGGATTTACGTGAAAATGAGAACTCATAGCTGAAAATCCTGCATACAGCTTGGGGAAAGCTATAATAAAACCACAGGCAGTTCCAACTCTACCACAGAATCACAGAAATGTCCATACATTGGCAAAACTTGCCATTAGTGTTGGTAACTTTGTCTTCAAAAACTACAAAAAAAGTGCTCACGCTTATTTCCCCCAAGTCTTAAGCCTGAACAGGTTGGTAAATTCCTCGTGTATTCACAGCAAGAACGAGCCTTACCATCATTATCTCTTATCTGAGACAAACAACACAAGAGCAGTGATGACATTTTTCCCCAACAGCTTTAAAAAAAAATCAGAAAGATCCCTTTTACCATTTTCAGTGGAACTTTCTTCTGAGGAGTAAGAGATTTTTAAAGGTACCTTCTACCACGTCAGAGCTAGTGTCTCCTTTGAAGAGATTCCTATAGCAATATCTGGAAGTTGCCCTTCAAATCTATTTCTTCTGTGACCTCACCAACGAATTATACCACATAATTACAACAGCTGAACAACAAGGAATAGAAAAGGATGTACATTACTTAGCAAATCAATCCCCTTATGCCTCCTTATAAGTACTTCCTTTCACCATGTATGTACATTTAATGAGGTTTTCAATTTCCTTACAAGCATCATAACCCTAGTCATTAAATCTATGATTTTTTTCAGTTCAAGGCCTAAACTATCTCATATCGCATTTGGGACAAGTGAGAGGAATTCTTTAGTTAGCACCATTGTAAATAAGCAGTGTCAGACTACGCAATTAAGAGTGGGCAGACTAAATAATTCCAAGTATGCTCAACATCACCTCCCTCCTCCTCCCTCAATAGGAGGAGGAACCAACATTGCATAGAATAATATTGTATATTTATGTAGCAACTTCTCTCCAACCATTTTTCACTTTTTCCATAGTTTTTAGTATTCTGTAAGAGCAGAGGAATGTGGAATTTAGCAAACTAGCCTAAGGTCATGCATTCAGTAGAAGTAAAACCAGATACGGATTTTTGGAGCTCATTTCTCTTCTGTGCCAAGGAAAACCTATACAAGATGAAAGTTACTTGGGAAGAGAACCCAGGGCCCTTGCTCTTGGAGCTGATTCCCTTCCAACACACCCTCACCCTCCCCATTGTTATACATTAAGCTTAAGTATGTAACAAACCAAAATTTAGTAGACAGAGCCCCTGCAGGAGCCGTAGGACAGAGTACTATCCTCTTTCCAGTCTGTCTCAGTAGAGCAACTGATCTGGAAGTGCGTGACATAAAACCAGTCTCTTTCTACCAGCAGGGGATTCTCTGCAATCGGAACGGTCTCAGCTACTGATTTATGGTTGATTTCTGACTCCCGGGAGATGAAAAAGAGAGATGACATGGTTAAAAGATCACTTTCCAATGCTTCCTGCTTCACACGAGAGCAACCAGATGCTTTCAGATTTGGAGGATCTTCATATCAAACGAAGGGAAACAACAAAACAAAAACAAGAGCAAAATCTTCATACAAAAGCAGTGTGTGCCTCTTTTATTGTATGCGCTAAAACATCTTCATAGAATGACAACTGTCCGCAAAGTTAGGACACTGCTAGAAATTTCAAGACACAGTAATCTGAAGAAAGATACACCTAAATACTCCCTAATATCCAGTCTGTTGATATCCACTCCCATGTTTTAGCCAATGAGTAGGGACTGTACATTACCTGAGCTAAAATCACACAGAAGGTTCAAAGTCAAAGTTCAAATTCAAGAGCATTTGGAGTGATAGATGAAGCTAGGGAACACCACTAGGTAATTTTGAGGACTCAGAAATATACTAAAATACAATTCACATGCTTACACCTTTCAAAATCTCCAAGTCAGGCCAGAAGCAAACACACATTTATTAGCTTCGTATCCTTCAGAGCATGCATAGATCTGAGCAATTAAAATTCCGATGTCCATGAGGGTCTCATTCAGTAGAATACAAGGAACTTTCACACAGTTGCATAGAGTGTAACAGTGCTTCTGTTTTAAACTAATTTGTACCAAGTTGACAAAAAATGCATTCATATAAACGACAAATCTATCTGCTTCAAATAAGATGCTGGACCAATCTTTCAGTAGCAATCTGAAATCAATGGAATTGTGGAAATTCAAGCTTGAATTCAAAATATGTGTTCAAAAAAGATCAAGATTTTCAAAAGCAGTGCAGTTTGACCAAACTGAGCTTAATTCAATGTAAGAGGTATTATGAAATTTTATGTAAACCTGTGGTAAGTGCCATTTGAAATTTCCACCTTGTATAATAGTTCTTCAATCACATATTTAGCTTGGAGGAAAAAAAAAAACACACCAGGAAATGGACATACCACATTTTTAACTCACAAGAATATAGTCAGCCTAAAACGTTACATTTTTATTTCTTAGAATTAACCATTAAAATTAACATGATTGAAATCATGTATGAGAGAAAAATAGTTCTTCTCCTTTGAAGTGTGTTCACTTTGCACTTTTAAGACCCTTTACTGCATAAGGAATCAGTTTTCTTGTTTTATATGGGTCTTTCACATAGTAAAAGGACAGAAAATTCCATTACTTAAAATAAGAAAATGTAATAGGAAACTGCAGAAATTGGCAAGAATATAAGCATAGGAACATGATGCTACTTTTAACTTGGATCTTTAAATGGACTAGATTCCAAAGTGCACCACCTCAAAATCCCAATCTCCCTGCTCAGAAATCCACCAAACCCACTAATATCAGCTAGAAATGTAAGCAATGTTACATCAGTAATGCTACTGCCCATTTGCAGAAGAATTTTCCCATCAACTTTTGGGTGGAAAGGTTTAAAAAATGAATTGAAGTCCTTATGGAAGAGAGGGAAGAAAGATCTCTTTCTTGCTTACACTTAAACCTCCTAATACTGTTTCACAGCTAGTTTTAATTTGGGGAAGTAGGACGACACTTTGCTTTTAATCTGTTAGTGTGGGGTCTTGGATTATGTCAGTCATTGTAAGTCTGTTTTTGCTGTGATGAAGTCCAAACCTAATAAGCTCTGTAACGTTATTAGCACTGGCAGCCTTTCCTTCAGAATGCCTCAATTAAATTAAACTCAACATTAGTACATGGAAAAAATCAAGAATAATTAAGGGAAATCTTGCGTGAAGTCCTTCTGAAAACTATACCTTTTTTTTTTAACCTAGAACAGTAAAAACAGTATTAATGTTTCATTGTTTTTCACAAATTCATTGTCAAGCTAGTTTTCTTCCTCCTAAGAACTTAAACTGATTATGTGAAAACATAAAAGAGTCACAGCAAGCGACGCATTTAAATGGCACGGGCGAATGCTAATCTGTAATTCAAACAGGCACTAACTGCCTCCACCTTTCCTCTTTTTTTCAATATTAAGTTCGTTTACCTCGGGACCCTAAGTGAGTTCACTTTGTACTTTTTCATTGACTGAAGGTCCATGCAAAGGTGAAGTCCTATCCAACAAGCAGATTCACGTCTCCAATCATTTTTCTGACCAAGGGACTCAATGAAATCAATGGGATTATAAACAGGAATTTGGCTGAAAGCTCACTTTCAACTCTCTTCCTATTCAGGAGTAGGCTGGTTATGAGCTGTGACTGTGCTCAGGGTTTTATTCATAGGAGCACTTTAATCACCACCTCAATACTTTATCCACAGTTTTAATATAATAATAGTTTTATACTCATTTCACTCATTCCTTCATTTAAAAAACAGTATTTAGAACTCTGTGTAGAACTATTTGGTCTTATTGTCAAAGTCCTACCTGACAGCAGACCACAGAACAGTGCTTTAATATTTCATGCAGCCCCAAGCACAAAATGAACCCTTTGATAACTAAAGGCATAATTAAAATCTTATGTATTTATTTTATCTACCATTGTCAAAGATTTTTTTTTTATCTGTTGCTGTTATTTAAATGGATACAATCACTGCAGGTTTCACATCTTCCAAAATATTACAGAATGTATTCTCACTGCACCTAGGGAGTGTTAATGACCCCACTGAACATATATAGGAAGATGATGTGCAGGTTGATTAAACCCTCACTGCTCATACCTTTATCAAAAGCTGCAGGCAGACAGAACCCTATATTTGCTAGTATTTATTTGCAAGCTAAGGACCTAAGAGTACGTATCCTCAGCTACCAGAAGCAAAATAGATGGCTTATCAAAACATGATGCCTGGACCTATGCTCAGCTCTCCTGATAGTTTTAATCGTTTCAGTCTGGCTAAGAAAAAAGTACGTGGTTTGCATTTCTGGTCTCAAGGACTAACATAATACTGGCTGCAAATATCAGTGTAATATTGGACCAACACATTGTAAATACACTGGGCGATCATTTTCTTTTCCCAGTCATCATACTTTCCTTTTTAAGCATTGATCTTCAGCCTTATAGTTAATTCTGTGGAATATCCAAAGCTGACAGTCATTCACTTGAGGCAGGTCTGGGGGACAGAGCATTCAAGTCTGTAGCAAAAGTCCTACCAACCATAACAAGCCTAAGTGCAGGATGCAGTCTTACATACCGTATTGCTCCCAAGTTGCATCTTATTTCCTAGCAAAATAAAAATGCTGAAAAATCGTGTACATACTATGTGCCAATTAACAGAGTTGGCCTACAGATTGGAATTGAGAACAGTTCAAGAAACAACAGCACTCCATGGGGGATTTTCGAATCACAAAGCCACTCACACTAACTGTACATTAAAATTAATCTTGGAGGAAAATATATATATGTGTTCCAAAGAAAGCTAGTTACTGATCAAGCTCTATGGACTGAGTTGCCAAATAAGATAAACCCCAAGGTAAGCTAATGTACTACAATTCGTCTGTTAGCTTAAACCTCGAGAATTTTTCATCAGTTGTTTCAGACGCAGCCTGCTGTCGATCAGGGAGCGACCGGGGAACCACTCTGGGTGGTCTGTATCTTGAGCAGATGGGGCACTGGCATGCCAAAAGCATAGATGGGTCCAAGGAGAATTTTCCTTCTCAGGAGGGAAATGCTAAGGAAAAGGGCAACTAAAAGAATTTTTTTCCCCACAAAACCATATTCTTTACTGCTTAGAAACTACACATACACCCATGTGAAACAAAGTGCCTGTGACTTTACACATGCTATAAAGTAGGACTGAAGGGATCCGTTTACACAGGATATTGTTTCCCATGTAAAAAACTGAGCAGATGTTTAGTGAATGTAAATTTAATATATGACATTATATCAAACATTTGCCAGGAAATCTCCATTTTTAATCTTTTTTTTTTTTTAAATCCTGGATAGTCAAAGAACATTTGACTTTACTTATGCTCCAAAGTTAGGGAAGGCCTCAGCTCTATTTACAAAAGGAACTTAGCTTGCTCAGGGTATCTTACTGGAATTACTCAGCTTTTTGTAAGGTAAAGACATTATTTAATGCCTTTCATTAATGTTTTGTAAGAACAAGAAAGAAGAAAAAACATTTGGTAATTTGGGGGCAGATATCCTTGATGCCATATCAAAGTGGCCGACACCATGGTGAAACATCGGCCCTGTTGAAGTTAGCAGCAGTAGTTCAGCTACTGAATTCATATTTTCCCTCAGGATGGATGTTTCTACCCCTTTCTAACAATCTTATCACACTATTTGATTAGCAAGGAAAGTTAGTACATAAACAGGCATGCCTGCTTGAAGTACTGAACATAACACCCTTCTGACAAGTCCTTGTGGCAGAAGCTGTAGTAGTCCCATCCGATCTGTTGTTTCTAAAATAAACAAGCTGGTTCAAACCCTCAGCACAAGCATGCGTTCATACTACCTTGGTTTTAAGATGATAAACAGGGTGGTCGCTGACCATCTTTTACTGCACCTGTCCCTCAAGTACTCAAGGGAATGAGAACGTAGGAAAAAAGCACAGGTTTTTTGAGGTGAGGAACAAAAGCAAACCAATAAACAAAAGAAACAGCACATACACCTCATCAGTATACCAGCAGTCCTAGCAAACCAAGTTATGACCACTTCAGCTACTCCTAGGCCTTTCCCCTTCATGTGCATCCTGATTTACTTTGCATGAAGCGCAGTCTTACTGTGCACACGCAGCATCTGGAGCCCACCTCTTGATGCACCAGACCCACTGCACAGGGACAGAGCAACAAATGGTGATGGGCAGCTTGCACCTTCCCACAATGAGAGGTCTTGAAGTACAACTGAGATAAACACCTGCCATGAACAATGCAGGTAGCGATTATCCTGCTGTAAAGGATGGGAATGGACGAGATGATCTTTTCAGATTCTTTCCCCTTTTATTTTTCTACCAGCAGGAAAAAGCGGTTTATACACTGACCACATTCTGTCTCAAAGTTGAGTCATCTTCTGGAAAATAGAATCCACTTCTACCAGAGAAATAAGAAAATGGCAAACCAGGGAATGAATAAAGCCCAACTTAAAACGTATTTAGAATAAACCTATGAAAAAGCACGACTTCTCATATTTTTAGTATTTTCCACGTTGACATGGACATTCCATTTCTCTTTCTTGGAAGCAGCAAGGAAAAGACTGTGTCAACATTAAACAAGTTAAGGATGATTAACAGAAGAAAGGGGAACAGCAACAACAGCAGAAGGAAGTAATAGAGGAAAGGAATGAGCCCTTGTGTAGGCCAAGGATTATAAGACTTGAATTTATGCATCACACTCACACAAAGCTAAAACAAGAAAAAAATTGTCTAACAGAGGTATAATTCTAGCACTGTGGGCATTGATGTCATTATTAGAATTATAAGGCCAGGACAACGCTATGTAAATGTGAGTACAGTTGCTTGGTTACTTATGCTAGATTCAAACACAGAATGCAAAACAGATTTATTAAAAAGAAAGGTTCATTCTGCCTCCTTTACTTTTCCATTTCCTTTCCATGCTGTCTTCTTTCCAATATTTTATACTCTTTATGAGCTTTCTTGCATTAGGATTTGAATACATGTGTGGAGCACATTTCCCACTCCCTTTAAAGATTAAGTGCTAATAGAAAACATAGTTTACTCAGAAACAATCCATCAAGTCTACATTTTATTTTTTGCTGTGAAAAAGCATTAACCAAGCCTTTTTAGAAATTTTATGCCAGAACTATTCATGAGGTGGGCTTATTTTCAAAGCTATGGCCCATCAGCAAGTGGATTTTCATCTAGTTAATGGGCTGAAACAGATTGTTCAGGGGAATGCCTACACTGGCAAGTTTTATTTTGCCTCACCTGATTGATTCCATGAAGTACTTCAGGAAACCAGTTTGATAGCCTTTCTAAAGAGTGATAGCCAAGATGAGTCTGAGATGTTTTATAAAATAGTTAGCAATGCTTAAAGACCATTTTACATTTCCTCAGAAGCATATTATCTCTCAAAGATGCCTACACTTCTCATGATAGGTAGCAACTTACAAACTGTCTCCCCTATACCTCCTGTTAGTTATGTAAGCAGCTAAAGTCATTAAATTTCATGGCACTGCAACATACGAACAGAAACTTACCTTGTACCCTGAGCCCCTTCAGTTCAATAACGTGCTGATTTAAAACAGAGAGAAGTAATAACCACAGCGGGGGGACTAGATTTCTGTCTTTTCTGCATCTCTCAGCTAACAACAGTTTCAAAAGATAGTTCTTGCTAGAAAGGAAGGGTTTGCATAAAGGATTTACATTCAAGCACTTTTAAAGTACTACACCATGTCACACACATTCTCCTTCAAAACTTGCAGAATTTTCATTTACATCCACATCAGTTCAGCACAAAAATCAAGTCTCAATACTGCAACACTGAGCAAAGCCCACAAAGACTTTGCAACACACAAAAATGCCCCAGACAAGATGTGGGTAAACCCTGCAGATCTCTTTCTGGGCGTAATTCCACAGCCTGTTTTCCTTTTGGACCCCTGACCAAACCTCCAGTTATAACCCCCAGCACTGTGTCCCACAGGAGACTGGCGAGCAGCCTCCACGCACCTGAACATCCCATTGCTCAGCAAGCGACACAGCCCTGGCAGTTCAGGCCATCGCACAGGCAAGCCACAGAAACGCTAGAATTTGTATTTTTAACACTTTGTACCCACTTTATTCCATGCCTGCTACTTTATAGATCTAATTGTCACAAATAGTCATAAATTTTAATTGACTAAGCTTTATTCACTTAATTCAAGCACAAACACATCCACAAAACACTAAGCACAAATATGAGTTAATTGCAAGTCGGACATCTTGTAATCGTGCTTGTTGGTCAGAGACTTTCCATATTGTTTTATCCTTTTGATTATGGCATTCCTAACAATCTTCCATGCTACTTGCAAAAGGATTATTTCACTTTGTTTATTTAATAGAAAGTACTTGATGTGCCACAGATTTTTAGGATATCAAAAACAAAATTTGATTATAATTGAAGATATTTTTATACTTATATTTGAACATCTCATATACTAGGTAAACAGATGAAAATGCTGTTTCAGCCTCTTCCATATACTTCTAACACTCAACACTGCAATAATTCTCCTACTATGAAGATCGAAATACAATTTTTATGAACAGTGCTTTCAAAAATGATGGAACAGATGCTCTTGTTTAGGATTAAGGGAAAAAAACTTATCTAAAAACTGGAATACAAGCTTTAAATATCGATTATTATTCCATATACACTTACATAACTAGCAATAGATAACATGGCAGTTCATATACAATTAACGAAGGTAGAAGAACTCTCCACATTTTCATCTGCTTCTTACAACTATTTTTAGAATTATATATAAGAATAAGAGACTGGTGTGAAATCCTAGCCCTATTCTACTGAGAATAAAGGAAAAAAATTTAATATAAACTCTTGACCTCGTTTATTTGGATTCAAGAAGTCTGCAACAACTTTCCTCTGAAGAAAAAGCAAACACTTCCATGTCAGAGGTAAAGCCATGTCATGATCTAGACATTAATCTCAGCTTTATCTTGTAAGGCTCTTAGGAATAGTTGTCAAAATTGTCATGAGCCACACTGAAGTCGGTAGGGCTCTGTGCAGATGTTGACTCAAGGATGCGGCAAAGTCTTTAGAAGTCACCAGCATTTAGTCAAATATTCCTAGGGCCTGGTCGCTCTCCAGGCTTGGCTAAGTTTAGTTAATATACTTTATATTTTCTCTTTTTTTTTTTTTAGATCTTAGATTTAGGCTTGTACTCAGGCTCTCTATACAGAAAATACACAGAAGGAGAGGGGATGAAAAAAAAGATGTACGTCTAACCTCCCCTCAGTGCCATAAACATTTGAAAACTTACACTCTGTAAGAGAATTCTTAGACGCCTAAAAATTACCTTTTTTAAGCTGTGTAATAAAGCAGTTACCAATTAGGGTGGGACCTACAAATCAGAGAGGGCTTGTTGCATTGCAGTTTAGATGTATTTCTAGAAGAAAAATCAGCCCACTGACCTGCTAAAGCATATCCTCAAAAACAACTTTCCACTATGGTCAAAGGCAAGCAACTAGCAGACCATACTCAGACCCTCTGTTTTTCAACAGTGAAATAAAGAAATACAGATTGTGTGGACAAACGATAAAGCAAATGGGACCACAATACGCTGACGATAGGCTTGTAATGGCTATTTGAACATTTGCTACTAAACCTAAAACAAAGAATTTGAGAAGCCCACCATCTTACATATATGCTACAACAAACCACAGAAGACCAAGCTGAACTTAATACACTCACAGACCAGAGGAAGTGCTTAGTTAGGGTGGCAAACAGATCAGTATTTTCTTTGGCAGAGAACAAGCCTGTATAAACATGAACGCAGCTGAATGCTGCATTTTTTACGGGATCTAAAGTATCCGAACTACAAAAAAATGATACTCCAAGTTACAATATATAGGAAAGAAAAGAACAAATGCATAATTCAGAATGTTGCCTTCATTCTTATGAAGCTGGACCACTTTCAACATTTTTGTTAGCATATTCCTTTCTCACACTGTTTATCATAATGTTTTTGAAACTCTAGATGTTATATCATATTGTACCCAAAGGGCCATTCATTTCTGCAAGAGTGGATGTTTCAGTAAAATCCCTCACTCCATCTAAAGACAGTTTGCAATTGTCAATTTCCAGGTTTTATTTAGTGTCACTTTTTCACAGTCAGATTCAAGCCAGCACGAAGTGCCCTTTCCAAACAGAGGTCAGAGAACTTCAGAAAAGCCAAAGACAGGTGCTGGTTTTCTAATGCCAGTGAGAAACTACCCAAACAAACAGCAGAAACAATTACTTTAAGTGGTATTGAAACTTGAGTCTCTAATGGTTACCAGTGTTCACAGAAATCATTCACTAATATCTATAAGAAGGAAATTCCAAAAATAGTTCTGTCTCAAACATACAGGTACCCAACATGCATCTTGGCAAGTGAGTTCTCAGTGTTTTGTCCTATTTTTATTTGAAAGTGAACTTATCCATATTGTTGAGGATAGACATTATCTAGAGGTTTTTTTTATTCTGCTTCTGTAACAAACATTCATAGCCTACTCTCAGTCTATGAAACCTGGTCCTTCTGTAAATTCCCTCTGTTGGTCCAGGAATTCTCAAAATTAACATATTTCCCCAACTCTGAAAGCAAAATTTAAGCAACAGCAGCATAGACTGCTTATGCTACCAAGAACTGATCTCTTAGCCACTTGACTGTAATAATATCAAACAATCAAACCAAATATACAGAACATAAAGTACGGTGCCAATTTTCTTATGCTGTAATTGATGTGGATCCCATGAAGCCTGAGGCATTTCAGTAATTTTTCATTTAGCAATCTAGCCCAAAGTTCTCAGTGAATAGCTTTTGCTATCCTTGTAGTACTGTTGCGGTATCCCTGTAAAATCAAACGTACTTTCAAAGTAAGACCAGAAAAGGATTCATGAAAACATTACTTTTTCACATTTATACTGATGAATGCATAACTTCTGTGAAACGTGATAGCGTTATAGTTACTTGTATATTTAGGAACCTAAGGACTAATTACAGAACACGTTTGTAAAAATCAGGTAGAATCAGTGCAATTCTTTATCTGTGCACTCCTCTGCTCCCATTGTGGAAATAGGGAAGGATTTAAATAGTTCACTGGATGTCTATATATTTTGTAAGAAAACCAGCAGTGCCAGGCTTGGAAAATTCAGTCACTAGTGTTCAAACAAAAGTAATAATGTATTTTGAAATCCCAAGTCACCAATGCACCTGTGTAGCTCTCGTTAAACTTAATAGACATTACACACAGTTGTTGGGAGCAAAACAAACTCTTACAGCTGCAGCTCTTCTTGAATGACTGCTCATTTTCATGCTTTTTATGACTGTAGGCCAAATTACATTTTAAAAGGGCAAAAACTGCAGTATGTTTCAGTAGACTAATCAACTTTGTTGGCTTTAGGCTCGCATTAGCTTGAGGCTTAGCTCCATGCATGAGATACAGAGCAGCAAACAGCTGTGGCTCACAACGTCGCAACTCCTCCGGTCATCCCTGCCAGAGCGGCAGTGTGGGGCTCGGAGGTTTAACATGAGCCAGTTCGAAGGAGAGCGCATCAGAGTGGTTCAGCCTCCTGCTCCCTGAGCCTCTGTCCCTCTTGCTCAGAAAGAGGAGACCTGGGCATGAGCACAGCTGCCCTCCAGCCTGCGCCCAGTGATGAAATCCAGGAAGAGCTCACACAGCAGCACACGGGGTGGGACACAAGCAGTCCTTTGTCTAGCAGGTGCTCCTTAGCACTCATTTTTACCTCTCGGTGGGGTTTCACATGCGTCGCTTTAAATTGCTATGGAAGTTGTCAGGGCTTTCAGAGCAGTGTCACAGACCGACCCAGACACAGCAACGCATCGCTCCGACTGAGGAGCGATAAGGCTGAGGAGCAAACTACTAAGGAATCAATAGTCTACCTCCTGCTAGTCCAGCCGGCTCTGCCCGACTGCACGGCACATATCATATCCAGCTGCAATATTCTGTTCAGACTCCCTTACTACTTGCCTCATCCCACAGTATTCAGACATTTGCCAAAAGTGAGCTATGCATTATTTGGTAAAGGAACTAAGCTGCTGAATGTGTGGTATAGCTTTTTTTATACCTTTTTCTTTTTCTTTTTTTTTAAAAAGAGTACAGTAATATATTCCCGGGTCACATTAAATCATGCCTAAGTTTTCTGTCACAGTGATAATTACTTCTGCAAATGAGAGATGTGTTCCATTTTTTGAACTGTGCAGTGCCAAGTCCTGCAGTGTTATGTGAGCATACGAGCAGCTTAGTAACTTCAGTGAATACCAGCTAACATTTGTCTTTTCCTCTAATAAGCAATATTGTATCATGTAGTGGTATTTTGCAAGTCCTCACCTGAATAGAAAATGCAATTTTAAAACTTCCTGCTAATTTGTATTCTGTGCCAGACAGGGATGCATGGTAGAAGACCAGGGAATAGCAGGGCACAGGTTAACATCCCGGCTTAGGAGGGCACTGGATCTGAAAGTAAGATATGTGTAAGTGAACATGTGAGTAAGAGGGCTGAGGAAAAACGAGTGGAGATGTGTGCCTCCCTTGCGAATGCACCTAGGCCAGCACAGAGCTAAGAGTCACTGCTCCAAAGATAGGTCCCCCATGCAGACAAGTGCCCAGCTCAGGCCACCGAAAGGTCTGCAAATTCGAAATAAGATAATTCCAGCCAGGTGAGGGGAGATAGGATGATTTATTTCATGTTTCCCATCTTCTTCAAGCAATAACCACACCTGAAGTTTCCCCTTTTCATAACAGCCAAACATTCTCCTTTCCTCTTCAGGCCATCCCTCAGCAGCCTGCTGCCTCCTTTACATAGTCCTACTTGGATAGGTCCCTCACCAGCCGCATGTCTCACTTCACAGTGGTGTCCCAGAAGCTGTTTTTATTTCACAGCTTTGTAATTCTCTCTCAGATGTTAATCTGCCTATGTGCTCCTCCGCCTTCTCCTCCCCTTCCCCCTAAGAACTTAAAAGACTTTTCCCAGCAAGGCTAATAAAATGAAGCCAGCAAAGAGATTGGTTCCAAAATGCCTTAGCTCAAAGACATTATAGCTTTTCAAAAACTGACTTCCTGTGCATTTCTTAAAAAGTGCAGCATTTAATATCTTTTTTCTGTTACTTATCCAGGTTCCCCAGAAAATACATAGGGAGGTTGGAAGTCCAGATTTAGGCTAAGCAGAATCTCCCTTTGGCCTGAACAATGCGGTTACTGCAGCTGCACAGTCATCCGCTAGGAACTCCTCTTTATGGAGCATAAAAGCTGCTGCTTCACTCGCAAATTTCCCACTGGATTTGTAAGTTCCAATAAGACAAGTTCACATGGCTGCTGAGTGAAGAACTGATCCAGAGAATGATCAAATTTATTTAATGACAGGAGGACTGAAAGAAAGCAATTTCTATGGAAACTTTTTTTTTTTAAAAAAAAAGAGTATTGAGATTTGATTTAGTTGAATAGAAACCTAATATCATCTTAAACTAGTTACAACTATTTGCAGGTTTTGGCTATAGAAGCTATACAAAGTAAAATTACAGAAAAACTAACGTGCAACAAGTAGGATGAGGGCCGAGTCACATTTAGGTCTGTTTTCATGTAGGGCTTTTTTTTTTTTTTTTCACATTTATGAGGTTAAAAAAACAACAGACAACCATTGCAACTGAATTATTAAAAGGCCAAATGTGAAGAGGTTCTGAGTCATTGGCAAAGTATTCTTGACTTCAAGAAAGCTCTGAGGCAATAACGGCATCTTCTGTAATTTGCAGAAATAATGACACAAACCTTGGGAATTGCTGTCCAATTTATTTCTCAGATTTAACACGTTCTACTGATTCCTTAGAAAAGGGATCCTCATTTTGAATTAACCTGGTAGATATATCTTGTTATACGAAAGAAAAATAAAGAACAAAGAAAAAACAAGAAGAAACAAGGAGTGAAAAAGAAAATAAAAGAACAAGAAAGTGAAAATGAGAGACAAAAAGCAGACGAGAGAGAGGGAACTACATCCTGCTTTCCATTTTTGCTTTTTTTTTTTTTTTTTTTAAATGAAACATCCAGTGAAGAGAACGTTCCAGAGTAAAGCATCATGGTTTAAAAATGCAAGGTATTAACAATGACTAAAAATGAGACTTCAAAGCTGCTCCATCTTTGGCAGGTATGCAAAAGATTATTTTTTTTTTTTTAAACCAACTGTGAAGTAATTGCAAACCTGTCGCCTGATCATGTTGCTGCAACAGTTACATTTCCTGAAAATTGTTGGGCAAAAGAAGTCTGAGCTTTCCCAGAGTCAGCAGAGCTTTTCTGTAAAAAGGAAAAACAATATTTTTCCAACAATCTTCAACGGTGTCTATATGAACATGTCACTGAGATGTACCATGTCACTTTGAAGACTACAACAGAATGGCTGTTGCTGAACCAAGAGCTTTCCAAGAACTATTTCGAGCCACCAAACTCAACCAAAATGACTTGACAGAAGATTATGTTGTCTAAATACAAGATCATGTAAAACTACCATTGTAGAAAGAAAACAAGATTTATGTGGACCCTTCTGCTTGGTCACACTCCTTTAAAAGTATATTTTAGAAGAGCCTATCTCCCTCCAAGTTCAAGGGTGTTGAGCAAGTTTTGGGGGAGGAAAAAAAAAAAATACTGTCTCTGAGGCACAGTACATTTTTAGCTATCCAAAATTACTTTCGAAAATACTTGCATACCTGGGTCTATTCTATAACTTTCCTTTATAATACCATGCAGTGGATACCTTATTCCCTAATTTTCCCGCTTTGCTAATGTGTGCCTTGGTTCAAAGATAAAAGTATATCAGCTTCTCCCAACACACAGACACACACACACAAAAAAAATCAGTGGAACAGCCTGGAATATGGTCACGTACTTCTTGTTTTCTGTCCACAGCTGGAAAGCCAAGGCATACGAAAAACTCCAGCTTTCCAACTCCAACACTTTTTCCTTGATTTCTATCCTGCCTAAAAGTCTTGCTTCCCCTTTCTCAGTACTGTTCTCCTGGAAGGAAAGTATTGTATCAGTAGAGGAAACAACTGAACAAGCTTGCTGATTTAAATAACACTTCATTACTTACATTTATATTGTGCCCAGAACCAGTCACTTTACTCATCTGTGGGTTGATTTCCACAAAAAAAAACTTTGTCCCAGCAGTTTCATAACTTTGAATCCATCCATGTCTGAAAATTCCCAGAACAGTACTGTTGTTATCAATCCACGTGGACTACTCAACCACCTACTTTGCAGCAGAGAAACGCAAACACATTAGCTAAGTCGTGTTTCTCATTCCCCATGATCCTGATTCAGTTTTGTTAATACGGTTCAGTATTACAAGAAGCCTAATTGAGCCCACAACATATACTTCATGCACAGTGACAACTTACTTTGTCTCCTCTTTGTATCCAAGTTCTTATATATCACCTCCATTACCATATAAATTGTCAGCTATTAATATAACCTCAATTTGTTCTAGTAAATCTAAGTCACAAAACATGTAATGAAGCTTTCTTTTCAAAAGCCAAAGTTTCTTGGAATGAACAGCTTTTCAAGGATTAAAATCACATATACAATCCACTTATCAATATCTACAATGAAGTTTGACTTAGATGGAGTCAAAAGTTTCTCAGATTACAGCCAGAGATATCCATAACAATTAATTATAACAGATCGAGGATTAAGTTACAATGAAGATACAGCTTCTCACATCACAATATCCAAAAATCTGAAATGAACCTATTAGCAACTAACTGAAGAGAAAGCAAGCAACAAATAAGAACTGTATATAAAACTTCACAGGTGATGTGCTGGAAACCAGTGGAAAGAACGTTATGAGATGGCATGACAAATCACAGTAGTCTGGATGGAATGTCTGCAATGTTTTGAATGAAACTTGCTAACATTAACAGACAGGATAAGCAAGTTTCATCAGTTTACATGCTTACAAATGCTTCAAATACTTGATTTGCATCATACATGCAGCTGATGGTCCAGAGACGCTAAATCACTGCACTCAAAGAACAGGCCATGCTTAAAAGAACGGGGCAGCAGCAGGCAGAAACTGCTGACCCAAGACCTGCGGACACTTTCTTTTCATGTCTGTTTGCTAGGCTTCTCACCTGAATGGGATGTGCTGAGGAAAGAATTATGTTTCCAGGCAAAGAAATCTATTTGTCCACCATGTAAACACAAAACATAGCAATCACGCAATGCTGTTTTCTGCACTGACATTTCATTGAACTTGTGTCCCGTTGAATGGTTATGTGAAGTCATTCTGTAAAAACAGACTTAATTCCTCTTTCTTGAGGGATAAACAGTGGATTTTTTTAATATTACTTTACAAACATTTGTAAACAGGTCATCTTGTTCCCTGACACTATTATTAACTGTTCCTAAATAGACTATCACTTCAATTTGCCTTATTTTTAATCTGGAAAGCCAATTTGGCTTTCCTACAGCTCTGAGGGTTCTGATCTTCAAATGAATACGGTTTATATCCATCGCTGATGGATTACATCACAAAACTATGTTCCAAGGAAAACTTTGTCTCTAAGATATGCGGATGGGAGAAATCTGATCATCTGATGGCATTTCTTCCCACCTATGCTTATAGGAGAGATGCCTTTTCACATTTGCAGTCATGCATAATAAAAGAGAACAGCTGTGTGCCATCTAACAGGAGACTCTAAACAATCAAATATTTTGCTTCCATAGCAGACAGCAGGTTGATCCTCTGACTGCAAAGGAGCAGTTGAAAACCATTTGTGGGACTTAAACCATGTCATTTAAGATAGGGATTGGGGCCCATGCAAACCTGCCTGCTTTCATCCTCAGGTACGATAGCTGCATGTTCACTTCAGGAAAAGAAGAAGCTGCCTATTACTGACAGGTTGCCAAAAGATTTGACCATACAGCTTTGGAGATGTGGAATGCTGTACAAGTAAGGAGAACCTGGTAATTCAGTGAATCAGGAATGATCCACCTTGCTTCTTGTAAAATTCATGCTCCTTGTAATATCAGTAAGCTGTGCTTACTGATGCGTGCATGGTCGGCATTTTACTTCAGCTGGGCTGGGAGAGGGACCGTGGTACATTCTCTGTGACTGCTTTCACAGACGCAGGAATGGCCATAGTAGTTTAATTAGAGATGAGTACCTCACAGATCCATCAGGGCACCACAGATTGAGTTCAAAAGATGAAAACCATTATTTTTAGTTCCACCACCTTTTTCCCCAGGGACTAGCTTTAAACATTCAATCCAACTCATTAAATGTAATAAGTGGAAACTAAAGAAATTCAGATATAAATCCAAACTTTTTTTAGTTTAGTTATTGGTACAATTACAGCATGAGCATCTCTGTGTAACCACAGTCCCTAGGGAACAGTGCACTGCATTTAGTATCGGAACACCAGGTTTTTATTTTGGGTTATCCTGTGGGTTTACTACACTTTTGCAAGTCACTTTATGTCTTAATTTGTACAGTGTAAAAAACAACAGCACATTCTGTAAAATGTTGGGTAGATCTTTTGAGGAGGGATGCTTTTTAAATTTAATATTTTTTTTTTATATGGAGTAGGATTCCCCAAGAAGAGTAAGAATTGAGTGCTGATCTCTCTGAAATACAGAGCATTGGGTGCTCCTTATTCCCTGGTAACTAATTTTCTGAGCCACACCATTAATGCTAACTCTCTGCAGACAGAAAGGTCTTCCAGTTACGTTTCACCTTTCTTCATGAATTCACTTATTTCCAAGCTACAACTTGTACTGATCAACACCACATTGCTCATTTTTAAGGGACATCCAGCTTTAACTGCTTCTTTCAGCTGGGAGATGTCTATTAGTTAACATTTAAGGGTCAGGCACAAACCAGTTTAAAAGAGCATTCTCACCTAGAATTAAGGTGGTTTCCTGACTTAGAAATAACTATCTGTTGCAGCATCAGAAGTTGCCTCATGTTCTCAAAAAAAAAAAAAAATTAACAGAGTATGAATTAATAAAATTTCCTGAGAAGATAACCAAAAATACAGAAAAGATGTTGTCTGTCAGTCTAAGTTATACACTGGTGTTGTATATATTCCCTATTTAATATAGAGAGCTGGCTGAAATTTTCTGCCACAGAGTTTCAGATTTACATTAAGTATTGAAAACCAGCATTTGAAACAAGACTTAGCCTGAACTCAAATGGTGTCATTCTTGTGAAATAAAATACATTTTCCTCTGTTCCTAGAAAGCACAAAATCCTCATATGCTGTTTTTAACACTCTCCAAAATTTCATCACAACATTAATATCAGAGAATAAAGTAGGGCAAGCCATTGCTACTGCAGAGAGCAACTTCCTGTCTTCATTCTGTGCTCAGGCTTTATTTTATAGGATCAGGTGATAGTTCAGTTTGGAAGGGACCTCAGAGCTCTCTAGTCCAACCTCCTGCCCAAAGCTGGGTCACCTTTGAAGGCAGATCAGGTTGCCCAGGACTTAGCTCGTCTGGAGACAAACAAACCTAAGTAAAAGGCCAAATGAGAGATGAAATGGCAGAAGTTGACTGCTCCCATTACTGTAGGGACTGGAGCTCTATAAAGGCCTGCTTCGGAGCCCACAGAAGTCAGTGGTAAGCTCTCCATGACTTCAGAGGCACTGGATGAGTCCCCACTCCCTAAAACAGATCAAAGTGCAGCCATCTGAATTAGAAAGATCTATGACAAAGTTTCTCCTCATTCTATACCTAAAAACATTGATTAAGTATAAACTCCTTATGATTCAAAACTTTGCTCATGTTTGCCATGCAACCAAATCTGAAGACAAACGCTGTAACCAGAATTTCAGGCCCAGATGCAAATTTCGTATAGATGCTGATTATAAGAGGAAAAAAAAGTAATTAACAGGACCATTCAAAATAATCTCAGTGACCCACTGGGATTAACCTGGTGTTTAATTAGCAAAGAAAGAAAAACAGAAGGCAGAAGCATATGCTGGAACAACAAATCAAGTAAAAAATATTCACAAAACACTGTAAATTTCTAGTCAGATGCAAAGTTGAGCTCCTTCTACTCAGGCAAAATGAAAATTAGTATTTCCAGATATTCTACCATAAAAATACCCCCAAACCCCAGACTTCTGACCTTTCATTTTGCGGAAAAAAAAAAAAGACAAAATTTACAACTTCATACAAGTTTCTGAAGTTCATGAACCTATCCGAATCACTGGCAGCCTACCAGGGACTCCCAGGCTGGCAAGAAGTCCAGAATCTTTAAACAGCAGCGTAAATTGTTGGTAGTTATCTGGTAGAATAGTCCGAAGATATTCTGATCCTTACAGGCAAAATAAAGAGATATATATGATAAAGTATATTTTAATTGTAGCCAAATTGAGGGCACTTAACCATCTGAGCATTCAGCTGCAAGGGTTTGAAACTAACAGAGTAGGTATGCAGGGTGCCACCAAGCACCTATTAAACAAATGAAAACAGACTACAAAGGAGCTGGGAGGGTCTGAAGATGACAGAAGCTTGCAGAGTTGGCTGCCAAGCATCTTACAATGTTTCCCAAAGCTACTAGTTGTGTTTAAAGACACGAGAAAAGCCTCCAAGGACAACACAAGAATGACGAATTTAACCTTCTACATGAAGCAGGCTATTTGGAAAGGTGCTATTTTAGTGGGTTCTTTGTTGTTGTTTTTAAACTATATTTAACTAATTCATTGTCAGTTTGAACTATGATTCTCCTACTGGTTAAAAAGTTTTCCAATGTCCAAGTTACCTCTGTCATATGTCTGCTTTGTAAAAGGAAGAAAAGGAAGGTTATACGTTCAGTCATTGGCAAGGCAATAAAAAACGCCTGAAGTCTTAAAATACCATCCACACTGTAAATGCAACTGTGTAAGCACAGATCTTGCAATGGACCTATTAGACGTTAGACCTTTAGGTCTTAGGGACTGCTCCTCGCTCATCTCTGCAAGCTCTGAAGCAAATACGAATGGAAGTAAGGAAACTGGGCTTCCCCCTTATTTAATTTTCAAATAATGTTGCAGATGTGCCTTTTAACTCCTTTAAAAAAAATCAAGTTCAAAAAGGATATTTTGAACTTTCCGTGACACTTAAAGTCTCATAAGAAATATCCTCCATTTAATCCAGTCTTAGAGTAATATCAGATGAGGTTTTGAGGCTGAGAGGGAGAAAAAAAAGTTAGAAGTAACCTTATGCCAACTGCAGAATATGAAGTCATACGGAAATGTTGAGTAGTTCGCCATCTCCATATTCTTTTTTTTTTTTTTAAACAGTAGTTCTAAATAGCAACTTGGAAATGGTAACCGGCACAGTCACTTTGTATGTCCAAGTTTCCCATTCAATCAAGATAATTTATTTTCTCTGGTGCATAGTCCAAAATTGTTGGATAGCTATAAATCATGTAATGATGCTTCATTGTTTGCATTTCAGAAAATTAGACCAAAACTAGTTCATCTGTGTCAAAGATGTCCTTCCCACCTCAGGAAACACGTTTCTAATTGCACCCTACTTAAGAAAGACGCGACAAATGGACTTCACAGTCAGATTTAAGTGCTTTATTTTGGGGGTGCCAGGGTTTCCTGGGAAGCCTGATTGCCTTGAGTTCTTAGGACTAAGCTCAAAGACAATCACAAGTGAACAATTAGACACATTCATTTCAGTGTACAAAAATTCCTTTATAGAGTACCATATGTTTTTACAATGACATGGATTAGCAGTTTTCATTCCCTGAAATAGTTGCATCTGTCATCATTTATGTTCCTACCAAAGAAGTCTGGTATTTCAGAGTGGTAATGCTTCTCCACAACTATGTCTGAGTGAAGGAAATGAAGAAGAAACAGATCAGGGATGGAGAACTATATTTTGAATATTTGAAAGTGACCAGAATAAAGGGACGAAGCTTTCTAAAAAAAAAAAAATAGCTGTTTTTTCCCAGTTTTCTAAGGAAGCAAAGCTCATTCTTTTTGTCCTATCTTTTTAGTA
>VXAL01014085.1:6021-22572 GCA_013399475.1 Chauna torquata | reverse complement strand
CCAAAATTTTTTTTTTTTTTTTTTTCCAGATTGTTTTGGCCATCTTATTTATTTATTGTCAAGAATAAAACAGTTATAAAAATAAATCTGTTTTATATGCAAGGTAAATGTGAAGAGGCCAAATACTTTTCATTAACTAAAATTTTCAAGAAGTTAAAAGTAAGGCCTGTGACTTATTTACAGTCTTACAGTAAGGGTATCCTTTTCCCTCCAGTGAAACCTGCTGAGTTTCAGCAGAAGTGTGCACTCAGTAACAGTACTGTCATGAGGAGAACAGCTATGTTGCTGGCAGTCCTGAAGTTTCTCAATACTTCTGTGTTGTGATGACATAACAATAAGCAGTTAAAATAGTTTGTGAAATGTAAAGATGTAAGATAGTTATGTAAATGAATATAAATTTGCATATGGAAATATGGCCTCCCTAGAATATAGCAGGTGTACATATTCAGTATTTTAGCACTGTGACTACACTTGACTTGGAACCTCTTCTGTCTGCAAAATGGGTAAACATATAACAGGTTACAAGACAAGTCCTAAAGCTGGCATGATAACAATAATAATGTTTACAACAGTCTAACTTGAACAGATAAAATACCCTTTTATTGCAGCTCAATGAAAGAGAATCCTTGGTTTAAGAAAAAAATGTCACGTAGGATCTTGCATTATTGGAGGTGGTGAAGCTAGTTGTTTTTCCCCACTTGACTCACACTTTTCTTCACACTCTCCTGATAGAAATGGCTATTTCAGTGAAGTGTCAGAGTATGTAATTCTTGATAACATGCCTTTATATGCATAAATAAATGGTATATTTTTTTTTCTTCCTTACAAAGGAAGAAACTCATGTCTTAAAAATACAGAAGCAGAATAAGATACCACTGAAACAATCTTCTTTACTTTTCAGTAAAATCAGATGAAATAGTATGAGAAAACTGTGAACTAATATTCAAGTGAAAATGTAACATAAAGAAATGTTGTCTAAATTAATTTTTAAATACCTTTTTATTTTTATTCTAACCACTTGGTTGAAAAAATAAATATTAAGCAGTAACTAATAATTTCTAGCAGTGACAGCATTATCTTTTTTTTTTTTTAAATAGAATAGTGGGAACTAATTAATAGTTGGTACATATTCTACTCTAGTAGCTTTACAATTACAGTAAGCAGATAATACTTTGTCCTAATGTTCTCAATTTCTGTCTCAGAGACATCTCTTCTACCTAGCAGACTTTCTCATGCAAATCTGCAATTTATATGATATGTCAGAGTGAATATGTTTTCAATAACAATCGTTAATCTATCTGATTCTATTGCTTCTCAATATTTATTTATCAGGCACATTTTTCTATTTTTTTCTACATTTCTGTATTTTCTATTTTTTCTAATAATTTTTCAAATATTTCATAATATAAACCAGAGATTTTGTTACTTTTAATCATATTTTTCATTTAACTTGTGTTGTATATTTAACTCATGGCAGAATATGATTCATTCAATCTTGGTCATTGTACTGCTGGAGTCGGCTATAGAAGAAAATTATAATCAGGTTGCAGATTTAATAGGAAAGGATTGTTCGAACTAGCTATTTTCATCTGGAGGGAATATTGGTTTAGGTATCTGCCAATTTACTATACTTCTACTACAAAATCATAGCCATCTTAAAGGAAACCCACATTGTGTTAGGGCCAAATCATATAAATGATTTAGAGTAAGCAAGGCTTGGGCAGAAGTTGGTCACTTAAGTCCTAAATTATGATTCTCATTTCAGTTGCCAGCTAACCTGGGGGGTGTCTGAACCTTGTAAACTACTCTGCAACTTTGAAGTTTCCCAGCCATCTAGCTTGCCCTTAGAGAGGCTCAAACCTCTTGCTAAAGGTGCACCTTTAGCAAGCAAGCCTAACACACACCAGCAGGACTTGCATCTTTGCAGAGTACAGTTGCATCAGACACTTGGATTTAAAGTACAGCCAAAGCAGAAGGTGCTTGTGCTGCTCCATAAAGTTATTACTAAAAAAAAAAAAAAAAAAAGAGAAGCAGAGATTTAATTCTATCTCCCCCTGTGGGAGTTAAAATTTCTNCTAAAGGTGCACCTTTAGCAAGCAAGCCTAACACACACCAGCAGGACTTGCATCTTTGCAGAGTACAGTTGCATCAGACACTTGGATTTAAAGTACAGCCAAAGCAGAAGGTGCTTGTGCTGCTCCATAAAATTATTACTAAAAAAAAAAAAAAAAAAGTGAGATGCAGAGATTCAATCCTATCTCCCACTGTAGGTGTTCAAATTTCTGTTAAAGCCATCAGGCTACAAGCAGCATCAAGAGGCAAGGCAGGCATACCCCTCCTGCTGAAGTTGTACCACTGTGCAGAAGGAATTCAAGATTTATTCAGCCAGAAAAAGCTCACAAGAGATTAGGGCACTCACTTGTGAGGTAAGGGACCACAGCTCTGCTTCTGTGTTTTATCCAATGACTACTTAATGGATGCACATGCCCAAGAGAGCAGGTGAGGAAGCAGATCTTGCACACACCAGAGTGAGGGACGGCTTTTATGTTATCTCTGTAAGCATAATGAAGTGGTTTTCTACCCTTTACCTTCCCATGTGGAGTGCTGATGGTCAAGTCAGAATACAGGCAGTAATAATTGCACCCAGTAACACAACTTTTAGTCTACGCCAGTTCAGACTCAAGCCTGAATCACATTATAAATAATAGAACCTAATAAAGCAAGACAGAGCAAAAGAAAACAACACTCCTGTCCTGTGGGAAGATCCTGCAAGCCCGTATCTTAATAATGGCATACTAGTACCTATATGCATGCTGCGTAAAATAGCTTCCCTGGAAACCAGGCCTCTCTAGAGTGATTTTATGAAGCAGAACCTGAAAACCTGTGCTGTTTCATGTGTGAATTTGATTTATTATTTCTTTGTTATAGAATAAGAAAAAACAGTCCCTGCTAAAATTATACTACTCATTTACCATGAAGCTTATAGTAGAGGAGGGGAACACAATTTAAAAATGACTAGCACATAGCTAGTTGGAATAAAATACTCGTGAGCAGGACAATAATTACTTTAAAGTCAAATCAGCAAGAGATTCAGAAGAGGACCACTTCATGGCTCTGCATTGCCTTGCACAGTTATCCAATCTGCATCACAGAGTGGCACCTTCTCTGCTTTCCCTGTGTACACTGTTGAATGCCCGCCTATTGCTCTGAAATGGAGTAGCAGAGAACTAAAGCTAACCATATGTGCCAAGTGAATGAGCCTAGTCCATCAGTGAGGTATCATTTGTGTCTCTCTTTATTCCTTTATTTCTGTCTTTCTCTCTCTTTGTCTTTTAGGGTGCATTTATTCAGACAGGTCACTAATTCCTGAAATTCAACCAGCCAGATTGCTGGTAAATTCCAGTGGCCATTGCTTGAACGTTTTCAATTTCGTCCCACAGCTGAAAAATAAGTTGTAGGAACTGCACTGCAGGGTCTACCAAAGGATGTTTTCCATGGAATTCATGATCCAGCCCTTCCTATGCCACAAAGAGTCAGCACCTCCTTCATGATTTCTCAGGTCCATGTAACTCAGAAAGGTGGTCATGACACATCTCCATCACATCTACATCTCTGCCCACAGATGACTGTCATCATGCTCTGCAGTATGTGGGGTGAAGAAGGTATCCTGGTGCTTGGACATCGCAGTACTGTGGGATCCCATTAATCTTGTTGCTAACTGCTCTTGCTGCCACACTCTTGTTAATTCACTGTGTCTCCTGACTAGGCAAAGAAACTTCTGAGCTTAGACTTGATTCAATGTAATCTGAACTATAGGTACATAGATTACAAAATCAGAAAGTGCTTTCCAGTCAACTTATCTGAGCTACTAAATATTGTAAGCCACAAGAAATTCCTATATTAAATTCTTGTTTAAACTGGAATTAGTCCAGTTGCTTAGATGGGCAGGTAAAGTCCTCTATTCTGAGAAAAATTAGACAGGATGAGCGCCCTGAGACACAGAATGTCAGGTGGTGATTGGTGTTAGTGTAGGGAACTAAACCACATCTGGGAAGATACGGCCTCTTTTAGGAAATCTATAAAAAATTTCCACATCTAATGGCAAAGGAATATTAGTACATATTGAAAGGAAGTGATACCAGAAAATTCAAGTCATAATGTGTCAATGCATGTGAAATGATGATTGTTTTAAAAGAAAAATAGCCTGTTCTTGAACAAGGGTGAAGCATAGCCATGCATGAGAAAATTTAACTTGCCTGCTTTCTCTGATCAGAACAGTGAAATGCAAGTCCTGAGATTTTAGTAGCTATCTTTTTGTATAGTCTCTTTACAACTCAGCTGTAACAAGAATAAATCTATAAAGCAAATTCATCTCAATAAAAGCAAACTTCTTTCATTGACCTGAAACGGAGATCATCCCTTTTGCCTATACATTGGCTTCCCTTGATACTACATGCTGCACACCTGTGGTGTATTAGCTGTTACTGTTTCCAAGTGTTAAAAGCAATATGTGTTTCAGACACTTGATTTACAGTGTGGCCAAACTTTCCGAGAGATGCACTTTCCATTGCTTATTGCAGTGATGCCTGCAAGCACCTGGCAGAATACAGCCTGTGGGAGGGATGGAGGGAGGATCTCAGCTGCGCGTCTTGAACATGAGTATTAGAATAACGATAGAAACTGCAGAAAATTGTTCCTAGTGAGTTTATGTCTATAGTGCTGGAAGTTGTGCATGGTGTGTGTGTGTGTGTGTGTGTTATCATTGAATAAACAGTTGGGGGGTTTTGAAGTCCAGTACAAAAAGTTGTTAAAGAAAAAAAAAAAAACTTAAAATGTGAAAAACTGTTGAAGAAAAACTGATGAAGAAAATCTAGCTCTATAACACCTATGATATAAAACTAGGCATGTTAGGTGTGTATGTCAGAAGAAAAACAGGTACTTCTTAAGCAAGGGACCTAAAGCACTTGTTACCTGTTGTTTCAAAATACTGACTAGGCAGGTATCTCAAAGGAGCAGAGGGCAAATGCAAGCTCTCCTCTGGGTCCCTTCTTCCACAGACCACAACAGAAGGTGAGCTCTGGTTTGTCATTAACAGATATTCTAATACAATTTGTCACTGTCTGTAAGAAGATGGAGCTATTTCTCTCTTCCCCTCTTTTCAAGCCCTGCTGACTTCTGTCAGCAGCTACGCCTCTGCTGTAATGGCTGGAGGTGGCCAGCAGAAAATTCCCAAAGCTGGGGGGAAGTGTAGTGAATTTGGCTGTTTCAAGGTGCTGCCCTGCTCTGGTCCTGCTCGGTCCCTCCTCACTGGCAGCTCTGTGCTTGGCCTGGTAGTGGATGCTCCCTGTGGGAAAGCCGCAATAACCAGCTCAATAAAATAGAAAATAACATTTATAGAAGCCTTATCTAGCTAGTCACATGGCTAGCGTGGACATTCCCTTCTCCTGTTTGGGAAGGTACTACAAAACAGGACATAACTGAGCTTCATCCTTTTTCAGATTTAATATTCTAGAGAATCAAGTAGCTATTTGTTATATAAAGCAGTTTTCATTCATCATGAAGCACAAGATGTACGTAGAGAAACATTAATATTAATGCACATGTACTTAGAAATGAAAAACATACAGTGAATGATTATCAACATCATTAGGCAACCAGTAATTTCCTTACTGAGAAAGCATGATAATGAGGCTCTTAGTAAACCTCAGATAACACCAGAAAGACTTCTGTTGTGTATCCTTCGTGCTTACAGAAGAGCTGGCAGCCTACCTGAGCCTCCCCTCCCGTATATGCTTCCTGCAATAAGATCAGTTGTAACAGAGCAATGTACTGCTTATATGGCCGCCAAGTTTTAATTGAAATGTTGTGATAAATTTCACTGCCAAGGTCAGATGTTATTCTCTGGTTAAGGAGGGTTCAAGTCGGTCTCTTAAAAAAACACTCTTAATTTTTATAGTGTCCAGTGATCTGTTCCTGGGAGTTGATTTACCACAGATATGACCTGCTTACTCTAAGCTGACCTCTTCCAAAATTGTCAAGACTCATGTTCATTTACAGACATTGGCTAAAAGTGTATTTTAGTAAACTAGGTTCCATTTTATTAGTGTGAAAATAGGCCTCACCAAATCAATAAGACAGGAAGCTTTCATTTTATTGCTTTAGACTAGAGACTTAAAGGTCACTTTGTATAAACAGAGTTGGGCACATAGCAAAGACAGCAATAAATGCTAGAAGTCTCAACACAGATAATCTTGGTGGCCTTTCACAGAGAAAAAAAAAATCAAAGGCATCTTTTTATCTTCACAAAAATATAAATTTTCAACAATCCAATATGAGCTGGGTCAGAAAACATTTACAGAGCTAGTGTATTTTTATGAACATATAAATTAAATGAAATATTTCAATCACTGCATTATTTAAGAGGCAGCTTGTAAATTATGAGTTTCATAAATAAACTGTGTGTATAAGTAGAATTAAAATAGAGGCAGTAAGAGTATAAAATATCTTTGTGAAGTAGCTGTAGTCATAAGAATTCAGTCGATCAAAGAATTTTCTAATACATGGTTTGAATCTATTTTTTATATATGCTTCCAATAGACCTGTTAAATATCTGTAGTATTGTATATGTGCTCAACAACATAATTATTTCAAATTGCATGAGTTTCCATGTAACAAAATCACATCTCACTAAAACTACACTGTATTTGGTAAATTAAGGTTATTTCTAAATGGTAACTTTTTTGCCAGCTTAAGAAATGAAATATGCAATTGAAATAATTTGATAACAAAACTAAAGTAGAAAGAAATATGCCAGATTCATCATCCAGAATCATTACCAGTCACACAAAATAAACTGGAAATGAAATTATGTTTATTATCCAGTACTGCTGTCTGCTTACTGAAGTACACTCTGGAAAAGTAAACAAGTAGGTTTATACGAAAAAGCTCCTGTAATAAGAACTTAAATTAAATTATTCCTACTGACACTGAAAATGAATGGAATTATGGCTTCATGTAATTATCAAAGGAAAAATACAATGATCATTTAATTCATATGAGCTATAATCAGAGACTTGAAATTTAAAGCAAATTTTAAATTTCTATCTTTAACAAAAATCAAGCCAATTCTAAAGCTTGCAATCAGAAATTACAACTATTTTCAAGGTTTTTTTTTTCCTTTTTTTCCCCCTAAATAAAATTTGCAAATGTAACATTCTGTGGGCATAAAGATCCTATTTCTTCAGAAACTGTGTAAAACTCTGTGTATATATATATGTGTGTATGTGTGTGGCTGAGCAAGCAACTTAGGAATTTTGCTTTTGAAATTTGTTTCATGGGATATAATTCCTTTTATAATATGAGGTGCAATTATTGCATATCCAAATACTAACATTTACCTTTCAAGGGAAACTTGCTCTCACAGCTGCATTCATGCCTTTACAGCCCTTCTAGTCTATGTCTCATCCAACTTGCCCAGACTAGGCACATCCTATGACCCTCTGGCTTACTCTGTATAAGAAACTTGCTTAGAATCATAGAATTATCTGATAGATAAATAGGTTGGAAAAGACCTCTAAGATCATCTCACCCAACCATTAACCTAGCACTGCCAAGTCCACCACTAAACCATGTCAATAAGCAGCACATCTACATGTCTTTTGAATACCTCCAGGGATGGTGACTCAACCACTTCCCTGGGCAGCCTGTTCCAATGCTTCACAACCCTTTCAGTGAAGAAAATTTTCCTAGTATCCAACCTAAACCTGCCCTGGTGCGACTTGAGGCCATTTCCTCTTGTCTCATTGCTTGTTGCTTGGGAGAAGAGACCAACCCCCACCTCGCTACAGCCTCTCGTGAGGTAGTTGTAGGGAGCAATGAGGTCTCCCCTGAGCCTCCTTTTCTCCAGGCTAAACAACCCCAGCTCCCTCAGCCAATCCTCATAAGACTTGTTCTCCAGACCCTTCACCAGCTTCGTTGCCCTTCTTTGGACACGCTCCAGCACCTACCTCTATGACCTTCTTGTAGTGAGGTGCCCAAAACTGAACACAGTATTCAAGGTGTGGCCTCAGCAGAGCCGAGTACAGGAGGACAATCACTCCCCTAGTCCGTCTGGCCACAGTATTTCTGATTCAAGCCAAGATGCTGTTGGCCTTCTCGGCCACCTGAACACACTGCTGGCTCATATTCAACCAGCTATCGACCAGTAGCCCCAGGTCCCTTTCTGCTGGGCAGCCTTCCAGCCACTCTTCCCCTAGCCCGTAGATTTGCATGGGGTTGTTGTGCCTCAAGTGCAGGACCCGGCACTTAGCCTTTTTGAACCTCATACCGTTGGCCTTGGCCCATCCAGATCCCTCTGTGGAGCTTTCCTATGCTTGAGCAGATCAACACTCTCACCCAACTTGGTGTCATCTGCAAACTTACTGAGGGTGCACTCGATCCTCTCGTCCAGATCATTGATAATGAAGTGGAAGAGAACTGGGCCCAATACTGATCCCTGATGGACACCACTACTGACTGGCCTCCCACTGGATTTAACTCCATTCACCATGACCCTTTGGACCCACCTACCCAGCCAGTTTTTTAACCCAGTGAAGCATATGCCTGAAAAAACCATGAGCAGCCAGTTTCTCCAGGAGAATTCTGTGGGAAACAGCGTCAAAAGCCATACTGAAGTCTAGGTAGACATTATCCACAGCCTTTCCCACATCCACTAAGCACGTCACCTTGTCGTAGAAGGAGATCAGGTTACTCAAGCAGGACCTGCCCTTCGTAAACACATGCTGACTGGGCCTGATTGCCTGGTTGTCCTGTATGTGCTGCGTGATGGTACTCAGGATGATCTGCTCCATAACCTTCTGTGGCACCGAAGTCAGACTGACAGGCTTGTAGTTCCCTGGATCCTCCTTCCGGCCTTTCTGGATTACCATGGTCCCAAAACACCCAAACTTGCCTGGCAGTTCAAGCAGTCTTCTGCTTGATGTCTTCTGCTGCTCTGGTGCATTTGCATTTTAATCTCCACTCCGTGCCCCAGAAGACGTTCCTGTCTGGGAGACTGGCCTCTCTTTCCTATCGTAACTCTTGTTGTCAAAGCCTTGGGTCTCTTGCAGGGCAATGCCACCTATCACAAGGCCTAGAACTAGACCTTGGCACTTGCAGACTGCTAAGGACTGTGCTCTGATGTTGCTAATGGCCAGGCAGAAGTCTTTGAGCACTTCACAGTGCTCAGGGAAAAAAAGGTTGGACTGACTAGGGAAAAGCACCAGTGATCATTTATACCAATCCCAAAAAAGCCAACCTTTCAGCCTGACCCTACTATAGAAAGAGCATTATAAGAAGACAGATACAACAACATTTCTCCACAGCTTCAAACCTTTCTATCCACAATCTCCTCACTCATTCACCCCTTCTCCCCTCCTTACCTATTACTACATTTATCTGTCCATTCTCTTCCATAGTCCTTGCTAGTGCTTTCCTTACTACTATGCATGAGCTTGTAATGTGCTCAGGCTTCTTCAGGGTGGTCCTCTACTGATCTTTCAATAAAGTACATATCCCATCCTTCTGTTTTGTGCATATGTCTTACAAATCTCCTGCACTCACCCAGCTCCTGGAAACAAAAGTCCTCCCTTTCTCTGCCCCTCCATGTGGCCACAGGGGGTTGGGTTGAGGAGAGGCCTCTTGTGCAGTGGTGGTCCTTGTATGATCTGTCCTTAAAAGTGTTCATGCCTGCTGTGTCACTTGTCCTAAATACCACAACCAGAGTGTACTTCACCTGGTCTTTTAATGTAACCCTTGTGCCTCTCTGTCCCACGAAGCAGTTACACACAACCACCTTTATGGAATCTGGCTCCTGGGCTGTGGCAGAGGCCCACTCCCCTGCGACCTTGCTAGGTTGTGGCACAGAAGAGGGCTGCATATCAGGCCAGGGAAATGCATTTTCCCAATGCCTTGAGTTTTTTTGTTTTTCCTCACAATTTCATTATCACGAACCATCAGGATCATGGGGCAGTCTGCCAGACTTTTAATAGGAAGAATAATATAGGCCTCCATTTTAGAGCAGACAATCTTCAAGATTGAACAGCTAGACTATTCTGCAAATGCCAACTTCAGTTATGAGGACTCAGAGAGGTGTCTCGTGGGGCACCCAAATAAGCCTCCTTGCTAACAAATTCCAAGTCATGTTTTGTATCCTGTAATCTTCCTCCTAATATGTGTGAAGAACTGGCATAACAATCACAAGTATAGTTCTTAGACCGCATTTATTTTTGTAGAGCATTGCAAGGACATGGTGGCATGGTGTAGTGCAATAGAGAATCCGCTTGTGTGATCATCCAGTGAGGACTGGGAGAGACATATCCAGCACTGCACCCACAGTTCCCAGACAGGAGAGGCTCAAAACACTAGCTATTACAACCATGTTCATACTGTGCTCGTGTTTCTCTAGGTGAGCTAGACCTAGATTTGGCTCAAACTTTAGGCACAGTACAAGTCAATGTAACTGCAGCAGGTGCTATCTAAGAGCCACAGTTTGCGTGCAAGTTCATACTTAAGCAAACTGTATCACTTCAGTATGCTTACTGCAGCTATAACTTGCTAATAGTTTAAAGCTAGCTGGACCTTCAACAAAGCTTTCTAGCCTCAGGATGTAAAGCACAGATCTACTATACTCACATTTATTTCAAAACTTTTGAAAAATGAACATTACCACAGCACAAAGGGTCAGCATATACTACCTTGTCTTGATGTTTGATCTGTCATTGCCTGCCAGGACACGTCCAGTTTAAAAACAGCAATCTAGTATAACCTTTGCCTTATGTCCTCTTTATTTTGGTAGTGATGTGATTATGTGTCCAGGCTTAATCCAGATCAAACATGTGCTATTGTGTGATCCAGAAGAT
The DNA here is from genome assembly GCA_013399475.1 of Chauna torquata. Taxonomy (NCBI): domain Eukaryota; kingdom Metazoa; phylum Chordata; class Aves; order Anseriformes; family Anhimidae; genus Chauna; species Chauna torquata. The sequence continues at coordinate 11,674 of VXAL01014085.1, read as the reverse complement.
CACAGATCCTGTATTATCAGTCATCAGAATATGGCCTTCCCAAGACCCATATCTGCTCTATGAAAACTCATTAATCCAGGTTTGTACAGAAAATAATTCCCTTCAGAAAGTTTGATTGATTTCAGCAAGGCTTCTGGAAAAAAAAGTAATATTTAGTAGGAGAAAGGTTGACAGAACCTAGTCCTTGTGACAACAAAATGAAATTAATTTAGAAAAGTGGTTATTATTAAATATGTTTTTGCTTTCCAAAGCTAGTTCCAACTGATAACTGAAAATACAAACAAGCTTTCTCTTTTGCACATGGTTCATATATAATTTTGTAAGAAATCTAGGGTCTTAGGTGTTCTTTTACAAAGGATTTTCAGTATAATTCTGAATTGACACTATTCAGTTGTCATTTGGCTTTTTTATTCCTGGAATAATAGTTTTGAAAGTAATGAAAGTAGGCTCTACTCCCATGTGATCCTGAGCAGATGTCAGCTGTTTACAAGGCACAGGTTGTTTGTTGCAAACACATATAAACAGCTCTTCAGAGTACATTTACTTTAGATCTTTATGGAGGGCTGATCAGCTCACAAGACTGTAATCAGAGTACAGCCAACTGTCCTTTCCTGCATCAGCTGCTCTGCTGGAGCTGGTGTTTCGCCATTGAAACTCTTTTCTTTTTTTTCTTTTTACTGGGCAATAAATGACAATGATGTCTTACATGTTGGCCTTGCGTCAGGGGATAGGTTCCTTTCTTGAAGCTTTAGGTGGACTTGAAGAGCTAAATATTACCTACCCTCCAGTGCTTAGGTGGTGGTCTGCTTGTCGTGTGGACTTGAAGGTAATTCAGTTATTTATTGCTATGCAGTGAACATGGATTGGAGGTATAACTTCATTCTCTCTCTGAGAGAAAAACTTACAACGAAATCTTAGATTGACAGGTAAAGATCTTTGGCCTTCAGAAATTCAGATTTTATTCTAACACTGCATTTTTAGACAAAGTTTATTCAAATGAATAATCATCCAGCAGACAACCCATTTAAATGTGAAATATGCAGGAACAATTATCCTGTGTTTTACAGACAACTAGCTTTTTTCTTCTCTTTGTCCAGTCATAGTTGTTAATTTTACTTCTTATACAAAGCATATAGAGTTAAACAAAAAATATGTGGAAGCCTACATCCAAGTGGCAAGATTTTTACAAGTGCTAGTTCATGGGGAATGTTTTTAGCACCTGTACGCCGTCATTTCTAAAATATTCTTTTACTGACCTTTTTAACCAGCACACACATATAGATAAAAATGGTAGCATTAGAGACCTGTGTGTGTCTGTGTGTGTGTGTGTGTGTGTGTAAGCATAGCTCTGTCTCTGTAAGAAAGGGAAGTTTGAGAGAGAGGAAATAAAGGGAAGAGATATAATTAAAGAGATACACTCTGAGAATGTGATTGAGACAGAAATATTTTCAGGACCATAGGTACTTTCTTTGAAGTGTAACAATATGTTTTACCATCAATATTAACATCAATGTTGCTTGCAGACATTTGCCAACATAAATGTTTCCTTTAATTAGGTCTCTTCACATGGACTTCATGGCAAGGGGTATTTCTACTATTGGCAATCAGTGTACCCTTTGGTATGCTGAGAGGCTGTCTTCCTCCACTGCAGGTTTTGGTTCTTCTTTTCCTAGTCCCAAACACTCTGAAGAGTATAGCCCCCGCTGTTCAGCAAAATGTTTGTGGAAGCTTTGAAATATGGCTGGAGGGATTAAATGATGTTTGGAACAAGAAATATAATAATAAGCTCTTGAACTTAATGTTGCAATAAAAATGAACAAAATTACACAAGTATTTGGAAGATCAGTAGCATCAATTTCTAGATGGATTCAAGTATATAACATCTTTGTTTGAAGATGTAAATTCTCCATGTAGTCATGTACTAGCCAATGTGTACTATCTATTGATTGTCTTGGACCTTAAAACCTGTCTCCATAACATAGATAAAAAACTATGAATCATTGTTTTATGGAAAATCCTGCTTTTCCCCAGAGGTTGCCTTTGTCTTTGGACAACAAGATACAGAAAACCTCAAATCTATTAGTGAAGCAGTAGTCATTTCTATAAAATGTTAAAGAATATTTTATAAGATGTGACCTCATAAGAAAGCCTCCAAAATCCCGTTTTCTTTTCTATACCATAGTGGGAAAGCAAATCTATGCAGTAGCCCAATAAAGATCTGATACTGCAGGAAGACAGGTTAATGTGCTTTGGATTACTGAAGTTGGGGAGGTTAGTTTTGTGGCTAGGATGTCAAATCTATGAATTTGGAGGGGAATATCCTCTTCCAAAGACCTGTGAGCAAAATGCCTGAAACATTAACCTGCAGCTAGCAAATTTTAAAAGTGAGTAAATGATCTGTAAAAGGTCTCATAAGGGCTCTGTATTTTTAAATGAAACAGAGCTAATGTTAACATATTTAATTGTATTCTTGGTGATCAGTCCCATTGAAATTGATGATGAAATGTTTCATGGGACTGTTCAGTGCCTTACGGGAATGTATTGAGCATAGTTGACGTAGTTAATATGAAGTCTAAAATACCTTCAATAGGTGATTGATAATCCATAGCATATGTTTTCCTGTGGTGTCAGACATCACAAAAATCTCACTTAAACGTCTCTGAGAGAAGCAGATGTACAGCCAACCTGGTGACTAAGATACTGGGCATTTGGCTGCAGTAAAAATCATCTGAGGCTGAAGATCCATTCACAGCAAAGATTCGTCATCAGAGATGTTGGAAAGTTACCATGACTTTGATAACTTACTGCGGATAAAGATAGAAAGGAGTGAAAAAGAGATATTGAGCAATAAAGATTAATTTCAAGTTATTACCAGTGGGGAACTCTAGCAGCAACTCCTTTTATCACATCACAAACTGTAAAGTCTTATATGCCTTCATAATCTGTAGATATAGTTGCAGTTATAGATTAAAGTGATTACAGAAATGATTTCATGATTTTATGAATTAGTTTTAACACTTTGTATGTATTGAGAATCTACATTCCGAGATATGCAAAGAATGAATGATTCCAGCTGAACTACACTGCTTATTGCATTTATACAACTTCATTTTATAAATTTTAATAGTATATAAATACAGACATATAACATATTATATACGATATAAATTTTTAAATTCTCTAAGTAGTATATGGTATATATAGTATTAGTACAACCATTCTTGTACTAGTATAAATTATAATTATCACTATTCTAATTGTAAATACATATTTTCATGTCTTTACAGGACATGCATAAAGATAATACATATATGTATATTATTTACTGTTCTTAGAAGCCATATGCACATCCCAATATCTTTACACACATATAGTATTTAAATATTGTGAATATTTACAAATACCAGTGACATTACTGAACATGCAAAGTAGTTGTACTAGTTATTTTAGGGAGGGAATGTTTCTTTATTTTCTATTTTCTTATGCATGGGTCTCAGCTGCTCCCTTCCACAATTTTATTCTGAGGCAATAAATAATTCAGTGTGCTAATTTGACAGATGACTCTCCAGGAGCCTCCTACCATTACTAACACCATTAGACCATAATATGTATGATGGGCATAGACCATTCAGCAAATGTCCTTCACTTGTTTACCCCTAAAGAGCTGTACTCTGTGCAATTAACTAATGAAGCATTATGGGCTTTTTTTTTTTACCCTTCCCTGCTATTTCAATATATCAATGGATGTTGTCTAAAGGGAAAATATATTTTGTTTTCTTTTGGCAAAAGATTATTTATGGGAAAGCTGTAGACTTCTGTAAACTTCCCTCATGTTCCACCTCTGTGAATAAAAAGAAAATAATAAGATGCTAAAAAAGAAAATCATTAGTATTTAATTTTTCTTTAATGATTTGTGCAGCACATGTGTAGGAAGAATGTTTCATACAGATGACAAAAAAAGATATAGTTAGGTTCAGTATTATGTCAACCGAGAAATACTGAACACATAGGTCAGGGCTTTATGACACCTTTGCCCTGGCTGGACTCTGGGTAGCTGCAAGAATTAAAAGGGGGCTATGTTAGAATTGAAAAAAGTAAGCATTTATTAAATCATTTAGGGATAAATAATAGCTTTAGAGTCTGCATGTGAGATGAATACCAGTATTACACAGTGTATTTTGATCCAAAATATAGATCAGAGTGGCAAAACTGTGTTAAATATGTTAGTTAGAAAGAGCATAAAGAAAAATGTGTAAAGAAAGAAATTTTAAAGAGAGAGACAAGACCACATATTTTTGCAGTCTTCTTATGCATTGAAGTTTTTATTCCACATCATGTATTATTACAGCCACTCTCAGTAAGGGGAAAATGTAATACACAAATACATCCACAAAAGAATGTCCCAAATTGTTACTGTATTTTCCCGTAAGATATGTGGTTAAATGGATCACAAATGCAATCTTAAAGCTGGATTTTGCCTAGAAGAAAACTTAGGTCNCCCTTAGTTAGCTCTTAGTTTCTGAACCTGTATCTCTTGTTTTCCCACACTCTTATTCCATTTCTCTGATATTTGCAGGAATAATGCAGTTAGCACTGAGCTGCTGTGGCTAGGCACAGCACAGCACTGGCTATGAAATCCTTGCGTGAGGTTGTACATTATGCCCAGCATAGGTAAAAATTTTCATGGGAAAGGAGAAAATGCAGTTCCAAGGCTAAATTTAATCCTGACATGGGAATTTATTAGTATTTTCTAATCTTTTCCTTCCTACACTATAAAGAACACTCTGCTTTCTATAGGGACATAATTTTGTAATATTTTTCTGAAGATTTATGGGCTCTAAATGTTATTATCAGAAATTAAATGTAACAAAATTTCAGTTATTTGTTCTGTAAAATTGTTTTAATTTGTCTGCTTGAATGTATTTATTCCCATAAGGGACACCAGCTCTTCTGAGCTTACCTGAAAGCACACAACTTGTGGTACTAAGTTTTGTTTCTGGTCCTATTTTTCAGGCCAGTTTCTCTGTTTTGGGTTAAACTGGCACTGGATGGAAAATGTCCTACCTTGGTCAGTATGCTTTCAGAGTGGAGCAGGGGATATCACTAGGTATACTGGGAAAGTAGATGGTTGCATAGGAGGCTCCACTCCATCTCAGTTACACAGTCTCCCTTCCGTTTTCCAGGAAAAGAGGTTATATACCCTTCCCTGTATCCAGGTTTGTCTGTCTGTCATTAGCATAAAAATTATGCAAATAATCTCTGTAGTATCCCATGTATATCTGCTTCCCAAGCCTTTTGATCTACTGAATCTGATCAATGAAAAGTCGTAAAGACAGAAGACAGAAGATGAGAAGGACTTCAGGGACTGAAACAACCAAACCCCAGGAATAGGAGGAAAAGGGGGATTCTTCCTGCTCCTGGGAATGATCCAACACACTAATCCTACACTGTTCAGAGTAACTAAGCAGGATTAGTAAATTAAAGTTCATGATGCACTCAAATGCTCTAATAAGGAGAACTGGGTAAAAGTTAGAAATATATCTCAGTTTTTCCTTACTTACTCTGCCCTTTGAATGCATGTCTGCACTGATCCTGTATTTAACCTGCTTAATCTTCAGAAACTACCAATTTTCACAAAAGTATTTGTTCATTT
>VXAL01014083.1:174977-189191 GCA_013399475.1 Chauna torquata | reverse complement strand
TCATCTTCAAAGCCTAGTCTAAAAGTTTCCAAAGTATTCCAGGCCTTTCTTCTTTTTTTTCCCCCCCTCCTCCCCAGAAGAGAAATGGAGTCTGTTTAAGAAAACTTGCCAAGTTCAGCCAAAAAGCACTCTGGGGAGGGATTTTTTAATTTTTTTTTTAATTTTGTAAAAAACTTTCCCTGAACTAGATAAACAATTTAGAGTATAACTTGTAGCTCCCACTTTTGAAGCAGACTTCAACGGAAACTAAAGCCAATATACTTTATCATATGCTTTAAAAAAAATAAGTGGCAGCATCCCCCTCCCATGTGTCAGTACCACGGCAATTTTATTCAGACCAAAAACTTGATGATATTTTGTAAATTTGAAATAAATAAACTCTACTGTAGGAAACGGAGCACTGGGGCTTACAGCAGTAACAGGCAGGAACTCTCGAGCTACAGTACAGGTACTGGAGATGCTGTTACAGGGTATACTCTATCTACGTCCTGTTCTAAGAATTAATGCTCATGCATCTTTAGGCAACATACATGCTGTAATACTAAAAGTCAAAGTTTCTCTAAATGTGACTCTCTGTCAAAAACAATAGAGAAGCATGGTGAAAAACAAAACATGCTTTGGGAAGTCTTAAAGTAATTTGCACTGTCCCACTAAGTTTATAGTAGTACTTTAATACAGCTGTTTGGGTTTAGAAACTAAGAGGTTTCCATCATTTTCATCAACAAAATTCAAAAAAGTGTTTGTTAAATAGGAAACAACACAATATGCACTGAAAAGCATTTCAAATTTCTGAGAACTAGAGAAGTAATACTAAAAAAATTAAATTTAAATTAATTGAATTTTACATAAAAATTGAATCATGCTTATTGATTTTCAAAAGGAAACAATTTTCTTCATTGGTTGCCATCAGCATGCAAATAAAACAGCGATCAAGAATGCACAACATTTAAAAGTTACATTTTTATTTCCAATGCAGTTAGGTGAGAAAAACCTCACCAGCTTACAAAGGAAAAAGACACTGATCTCATATGCTCAGAGGTTTGACTTCACAAACTTTGCTTTAATTCCTTTTTAGCTAAAACCAGCTCAATCTTACTAATTCTTTTAAAACTGTTGAGCAGCAGGTGTACCGGCATCCCAGGCAGAATCCTTCTGTTATTTTCTTAGACTGAGCCACTTTACATCCATTGCAAGTAATCAAAATTAAATGCAGGGTTAATTTAGAGCTTTTTGCGTGCCAAAGAAATGTTGGGAAGGTATAAAAGAAGCTGGTTGGTACCTGATATGATCTGGCTTTTTCCTGTCATGTGAAAAAATGGGGTAGGATTAAAACATAAGGGAAAGTAGGAAGAGGAATGAAAAATGCAAAATAAGCAAAATAAGCAAAGAATTAGCATGATCTGAAAATACAGCAGAATTAAAAAGGAAAACATCTAATGCATCCAACCCAAAAACTACTCAGAACATACCAGCATTTGATAAAGGCTTTTCTACCCACGCGTACATTTATTCACACATACCTTTTTTTAATCCGAATTTCTAAGAACCAAAAGTTTTCCAGCTATTGTTCCACAACAAATTCAACTGATTTCATTTCCCAATACCTCCAGAAAAATTGTGTACAATAAGATATCATGTAAATAAATATACACCCAAAAACAGGTCTTCATACCAGTTGCTGTGAGACTTTCCAATAAAGATTTAAAGAAGATTTAATCTTGTTTCCACTAAAGTGTCTTATCTGAAATACACACATTATACACTATATATTTAGCCACAGTATAAAAAAGATTCCAAAATCTCCAGCACTTTCAAAACAAAATCAAAAGACAAACAGCTCTCGCAGTTTACTTGGTAACCTGCTCAAAAACTATTTGCTTCTCATACCAGCATCATACAGAATTATCCCAAGACTAGGAAATTTGATGCAGAAATCCAAATTAACTGAAGCCTTTGGACAATCAAACCAAGCCGCCAACTGATCAAGGAAGAAACTACATCATCCTAGCAAGAAATGAACTCTGCCTGGAAACAAGTTTTGATACATCAGAACAGCTTTGTCCTTCTTCAAAGGGCTGCATTACATGGTTTCAAATTTTTCTCCCCACAGCAACTGGACTTTTCCCACGAAAATCCACTACGGTGTCCATGGACTCCTATACCAAGACATGCACACAGAAGCATCACAATGTTATCTAATCTGTTAGCTAGAATCATACTGATGTGTCCAAGCCAGGCAAAATTCATTGCACTATTTCGTTTTCTCATGTTTTTAATGCTGATAAGTATGCACTAATGGTGGTAAATGCAATCATTTTTATGTATTTCCCTAATTTTATTGTAAAGGATTATTTTAAAAGGCCTAGAACCACCAAAATACCAACCAATAACCAACAGAGAAAAAAAAGAAACTGCCATGTTACAACTGGCACCGCAACCAGCAGTTAGCAAGGAAGACAGGTGCCATCGCCATTGGTTCAGAATATCAGGAAACTCCAGTATTTCTTTCTAGATCAATTCTTCTAGTTTTGTTTCAGCTGGCTGATTTTCCATCCCTCACCTTCCCCTCAAAGATGGACATATAACGAAGAAGCAAACTACCTACCTGACAAGAACACTGAAAATATCTTGTTTGTGTTGGGGGACTCAGATTTCAGCTCTGAATTGCTCGTATAAAATACAACATTCTCTAAATGTTTCGTCCTTCGGCATTTCATTGTATGTTTTTATGCACAGAACAGTTTAAAGCAACGACACAGTCCTTTCTTTGGCTGGAACTACACTCTAGCCTCTAATATATGTTGAACTTTAGTCAATATTATCTCCACGCAGGTGAAACTGGAAGTAAAGCATTCTATCAGTGGAAACAGGCAGTGGAAAGAGGCAATAACCACTTCAGTGCCTACAATGTAGCAAACAACTACAAATCTATTCAGAAATAAAAATAGGGTAAAGAAACTCCTGTTTTTACTAAAACATGCAAAATGAGACTAGATTCAGAAAATAATAGTTGTCTTCATTCAGAAGGTCTTTTATTTTATGTAGGATAGTAATAGTATTTTTCACAACAATTAGTAATAGTTTGTAAATATATGAAGTACAAAATTAAAATGATTCAATTTCTAAACCATGTTTATAGATGGCTTGTCCAGTGCTACTCACTGCCTAATTCTGACACATCCATCTAGCCTATCACAACAACATAAATTAAGGACCTCAGATTAAAAAAGATTAAAGGTCTAGCTTTATTGAAAACTCTTGTGACAAACAGAAAAAAATTACAAGCTGTCATGGTTTTGGCTGGGATAGAGTTAATTTTCTTCGCAGGGGCTTGTATGATGCTGTGTTTTGGATTTTTGGTGAGAACAGTGGTGGATAAAAAAACAGCGATGTTTTTAGTTGCTGCAGAGCAATGCTTACACAGAGCCAAGGACTTTTCTGCTTCTCGTGCTGCCCTGCCAGCGAGCAGGCTGGGGGTGCACAAGGAGCTGGGAGGGGACACAGCCGGGACAGGTGACCCAGACTGGCCAGAGGGACATCCCACACCATATGGCATCATGCTCAGCAATCACAGCTGGGGGAAAGGAGGAGGAAGCGGGGGACGTTGGGAGTGACGGCGTTTGTCTTCCCAACGCCCGCTACACGTGATGAGCCCTGCTTTCTTGGCAGTGGCTGAACATCTATCTGCCTGCCCACGGGAAGCAGTGAATGAACTCCTTGCTTTGCTTTCCTTGCACGCGCAGCCTTTGCTTTACCCAGTAAACTGTCTTGATCTCACCCCACGAGTTCTCACACTTTCACCTTTCCAATTCTCTCCCCTACCCCACCTGGGGAGAGTAGAGTGACTGAGCATCTGCATGGTGCTGAGCTGCCTGCTGGGGTTAAACCACCACACAAGCAAATATAAATTAGATTAGTAGTAGATTATGCTTTGCCTCATTACTGAGCTGTTTACCTTGGCTCTCTTAAATGACTTACTGTTTAAATGTTTTGATTGTATATGTTGAAACATGTAAACTTACACTATGACCTTCGTTCAGGATATCTTGATTTAATTATGACTTCCCTGTAAGTACTTCGTGCCCATATTAAAATTTTCAACAAATTAGTTTTAATCGAATCCTACACTGAACCATGTCAAAGAAAGATACAGTTACAGTATTAATAGGTATGAAGCCATGCAGAAGAAGAATTCTCAGCTACCTTCCAACACTCTTGTCCTGCTTCCTCCTGTTACTTCCCTGCAGGGCAAAGCCTTTATAATACATAAAGAAAGAACCCAAGGCAGAAGTTAGAGTTTTGTCTTCAGTCATTTATCAAAAGGTTGCAGTCAACCCTGCAAAACACCTTGCAAAAAAGACTCTAAGCCTGCTGAAAATTCAGTGAAGGACAGTTTTCTGCCCTATTACTGTAGAGTTCTCAAAGTGTGCTTACACTAACATTTTACTTCTGACCAGGAAAGAGCTTTTGAAGCATATCTCCAGTCTTCTCCCTTTATCATTCTTTGATAACTCAGAGTTGTCTTGGAGAACTCCAAATTCACTCAGACAAAACTAACCCAGAAAGTACATTACAATTACAGACAGACAATTACACCACAGGACCAGACTAGAGGTAGTCCAAAGCAAAACCCCATAGAGGAGTTGCACGCTACTTGCTAATACAAATACAGTCTTACCAACTGCAGCAGCCCTTACATCAGTCTATGGATTTAGGTGAAACAACCCAGATTTGCTATGGACTTTGTGATGTTCCAAGACATTCAAAGAATTATAGAATTAAGGTTGGAAGGGATCACATCTGAATGCAGATTCTGACCTCTGAAACATAGCAAACAGTTTAACAGAAACACTGCTGCAAAAATTGCAGGGTGTGAGATAGTAACAAGAGCCCTATATCAAGACAAACTAACTTTAAAATTCAAGAACTGTATCTAACTGTATTATAAATGCTGCAGAATATTTGTTTCCTTGAAAAAAGGCGTACACCATTGGAAATGCAAATCCTGAAATCCTGTTCAGTAAGAAAAACATTTAAACAATAGTAAAATAAACATTGTTAAAGAGACAAGACTAACAGTATATTTTGAATTCCCAACAATACCATCGAAACTACTAAGTAGAAGTCATTGCACAGCACAGGAATTGTAAAGAATAACAATTACGTGCTTATTTTTCAGGAAAAGATAACAGTGCTCAGTACTTCGCTATGTTTCCCTGCTTACAATAGTCATACAGCTTCATTTTACATTGTCACCTAACACTTATTTACCCAGCATGTAAGTTTACACAGCATATCATATACAATCATAAGAATTGCTCTGTTTCAACACAAAACTAAGGCCAAAATGCAATTACAGAACCCGAGTGCACACAATAAAGCAAGCCTTCCATACACTGGGCTTCTTGATACACTCTTCAAAAAGGCTTGCAAACAACTGGGACAGACAATAAGGAGAAATGGTCATGAAGCGCCATCTCTATATAAATTCACAGAGCAGTCCAAGGGTTCTGTTGGAACTGTGGAATCAGTGCGTTGCACAGGTTATAAGTCAGACCAGAATTTAGCTTAACAAGCAGCATCTTATAAAGCCAGTAAATAGAAGTTTTGAGTAATTACCTGTTCCAAGTCTTGAAGGCATTGCTGGCTCGCTTAAATAGATAGCCTTCCATAACAATACCATTGGCTGCATCTACATTGTATTCTAGTTTAGTATCATCACTGGAGTAATCCTAGTACAAAGGAACAAGACAAGAAAAAACACATTGTAGTTTCAACTAAAAGTATTGGCCACATTAATGTCAAAAAGAGTAATTTAGGAATAATGTTTTGCTTGCAACACTCCCTAGTCACGCCATGACTCTCAGCCTCGATATTTCTTTAAAAAGTATTTTTTAGGAGATTAGATGCTGGAGATAATTTTTATTTTACCAGATCAGGAATCGTGAGATTGCATAATTTATTTTACTGTCTTTTCAAAGACTGCATGAGAACAAGGGAGGACAGGAAATGTCTCAGAATCAGAAGTTTCATTTAAAAAAAAAGTGGACATCTAAATTCTAGAGAACAGATAACATATTCTAGAAGCTAAACCGTGTGAAAGACTAAGGTGTAAAAAACCATACTGTTAACACTGGATTAGTACCTAGCACATATTAATACATAATAAATGTTGAGAGCTACTGAAAATCTATGATGAGAGCTTTGTAGGTAATTATTGCCTATATAAAGCCCTTGTCCTTGTATCTTTCCTGAGCTTTGCATACACAGCATACGTGGGATTTCTCTAACGTTGTGAGATTTTTTCAAAGAGGTCCAAGTCATCTGGTCATCTCATTCCCATTTGGACAGGCAGTAACCAGACATTCAAATGCATTAAACTTCCAATATCTCCCCCAAGTTCTGTGCAAACAGAAGTTCATAAATAAACACATGGGAGAAGGAATAGTGATTCTTCACATTGAGTGAAGAATCAAAGTATGAGACTATCAAGTCTACTAGAATCTTTCTACACTCCAGGAAAAAAAAAAAAATACATAGAAGCACCTGAGTCAAAGATTCAGAGAACAAAACCCACCAACTTGAAGTGGTGGATCACTGTCAACAACAGACAGACAAATGTTGCCAATGTAGATACAGCTCTATAGATTTGGGATTTAAGCGAGCATCTCCAAAACTTATCTCTGTAGCTCCTCAGATGAAAAAAGAAAAAGACACCATCAATTTTCAACTTAAAAACAACAACAACAAAAAACCCTCTCTTCCATGTATTCAGACGTGCTTTCACTAAGACTGAACTAGCTTATCTCCAGCCAAGATCTAGCCACCTGCACACAGGGGGGATTTCTTGCTCAGGTATTTGTGACTTCTGTGGCAAATTGTCTTGCATATTTTCCAATGAAAAGGGCGAGTAAGGTAGAGAAAAAGCGGCAATGGGCATTATGAGTCAAAATTTAAAACCAACTGCAGGCTGTTGCAAAGGACTGTATGCAAACAGTCTTGTTGCAGTGTTTTCTTCAGCTCTGTTGTCTAGACTAGTAGCCAAATCAGAAGTTAGAAGTAACCTAATAAAGATGATGCTATCCACGTTATCCTTAAATTAATGCAATCAAGGTGCTCATGAAGATGACAGTAACTTAGCAATGTCTTTTCTTCAAAATCTTCGACAAGAATATGAAGCTAGAAGTAGTACAAGAGAATGTTTATTTTTAATCTAATAACAAGTAACTGCTAATAATAGCATTACAATTTTTAGAAAGGTTAACTCCTTCACATCTCCAGCAAAGGTAGAATAGACTAAGCAGTAACACAAGTGGCAATTATTTGCTTTTGTACCCCATCTGAAACAGCACACATTTCCCAGGGAGCCAAGGAGTTCAGGTGTCTGGTGACTAGAGGACTAACTGCTACTAGTGATACATGAAAAAGCACCCATGGAATGATATCATTTATTATAAGCTATGTCCAGAGATCAAAATAATATACATGCTCTTATTTAATTGCATGGTTAGTAAAATATACCCTTAAGGTACAGTAGCAATATATGCCTTCTCTTCGACTAGGGCATAAGAGACATCACTGAAAATTAAGTCTTGTAACAAAAAAAAAAGTAAATACTAGATAGGCAGAATATTTCAAACATTTCTTAAAAAGCAGGTACTTTTCCCCACACAAACCTGACATTTGTAACTTACAAAAAGTAAGTCTAAGTTTGTTTTGCACTTTGCTCCTGAGGAATTTGCCTACATACAGTGGAAGAGGATATACAAAAAAATCTGCCTCAAAAACCACGTACCATTAGTCCTGTGTGCTATTCCAGCTTGCACAAAGTTTTTTCTGCCATACACAATATTTACTCATATAAGCAGACAGTTCTGTCCAATTAAAGATTTCTTTCTTAAGACAGCGAAGTGGTTACAAATAACAAAATAGGCTTTATACACTCACAGGCCAGTATAGCACCAAATTTCATAAAATGACTCAAGTGTTTTCAGTTACTACCCATCTTAATAGGTCAACTAAATTTGAAACATTAAATCTAGATTTTTATTAATTCATTGGCAGAAGATCACTACATGAGTAAAAGTTCCAAACGAGAAAGTTATCACTATCATATGCTGAGCTGAACATAAAGATTACAAATAAAAGCTTCTCAAAAATCACAAATTTCTGCATTATTCAGTATTTCATGACCTTGATTCTGCTTGTTTTCTAGATTGAAACATGCTGAGCATTAGACATCATATAATCAAAGCCAAATATCACAGTACAATTTTAACATAGTATTCCACAGTTTAACATAGACAAACATTTTTCAAAACATTTAAAGTCCTTTTTGTTTTTCTCTTATGCCCCAAAAAAGAAAAAACCCTAATAGCACAGATTTCTTAGACATCCTGCGGTCAACCCTCGCCCCCATCCCCCAAATAATAAATTATTCTAACTTACCAGCTCCCAAACATAATGAAACCTGCTAAAGATTTGCATCTTTGTGCCTCAGTGGTGCCTGCAACTCCTTGTCTAGTATAACACAATATGCATTCCCTCAGCCTTTTCTATCCAAACTACCATGTAATCACATTTTCCTTCGGGTTTGGAAAACTTCTGCAGAAAATGCAATTGTCTTTTCCAATGAAACTAATTTAAGCTTTGAAGACACATACAAGCATAACAGGAGAACTCCGGATCATTTATCTTGCTACCCCCTCAGCCTAAGTAGTCTAAAACAGTAAGCCTTCCTCATGAAGTGCATTTAGTGTTATTTTTAATGGCTTTCCTGAATGACTTGCACTTTTATAGAGCAGATAAAGACAAGAGTATGCAGACAAAAGCTTAATATTTTCCTAACTATGCATAGACTACAAGCTTGGGGGTGGGGGGCTAAAGCTTCCATATACTTTATCCATAAAGCTTCACTGAAGGTTGTAGTCAGGAAAAAAAGGAGAACAGAGCTTCATTACAATTAAAGAGATTAAAGTAGAAAAAGGAACTAGATAAGCTGTGTCTGATCTTACAGTCTCTTATTTCATAATTAAAGAATATGGAAAAGTAGTCACATTATAATTTATTTTTATCTTGGCTCATGGAAAAGTGTAGTGAATCACACAAAATAATTAGGGGGTAGAGAAAAATACATCCTTATCTTTCCAGTATCCTGCATAAGAGAATCACATGTTAATAAAACCAGTCACTTTATGTGACTCAGAATTATATTCCTTAAGCAAACACACAGCTGATAAAGACAGATTTAAATATCATTTATTTGATCATTAGGAGTCAGTTAGGACTAAAGCATGCTTCACCTAATCGGAACTAAGAAAATTAAACTAGTATTATGAAAGTTACACTGTNATTTTTTCAGGGTTGGCCAACTACTGGTAAAGAAACATGTAGAAGTGAGTTTACACAAGTGAACTATACACTGTGCTTTTATGCTTTTTTTTTTTTTTTTAATATCCACAAGGGATAGGAAATCAGTTGGCAATGGAAAAACAACTTTCATTTCCACATTTACTGCTAATCTGGTGGGTCACAGTATACTAGCCTTGATATTGCTTCAGTGAACACATTTCTGTACAAACTTACCAATTTATCACATATGCTGCAGTCATTTCACAGCTTGCACATTTTCTTTCTCTACACATTATCTTGTGATCAAAACAACATAAAACCCTACTTTTCAGGGGCAGAGTTTTAAATTCATTTCCAATATGAAGATTGCTAGCATGTCATAAAAGCCATTCAAGTCATTTTATTAGTAAATCATAGGGAATGTGAGTATCAATATTCTAACTTTGAATTTGTATTCAAAGACATTGTTTTTCTTTAAAGAAGCAGAATACAAAAAGTTTTTTTAAAAGGCAGTACAGGGTGGAGAAAGAATGCCAAAGAAAAGAATAATCTGAAAAGTTACTCCAGTATATAGCAAAACAGAAGACATTCACTGTGCAAACACCCGTTTAGAGAGGTGCTTCTATTCCCACCCCACAGCATGAGCAAACTGGAAGAGAAGTTGGTTATGCTGAAGTTGAAAGTCCCTTGAGGAAGAGCTCAAAACAACAACACACACAAGTAACACAGTTTACAGTCCAAGACAAAGTGCAAAAAGTCAAAATTGTCACTGAACATACAAGTCACTTGAAATACTGGCACATGTTTATTTTTGTGACAAGAATTTGTATGTTACTTCTCAACAGCAGCTCTGGTTTATGCTTGCTTTATGACTGTGGTAGCATCTGGTTTCCTATTACCTTGTTTACTCCAGATGTAAAAAGCTTGCAAATCATTCTTACTACAGCTGTTTCCTGAACAGTTCTTCAGAAACAAGTTTGTTTGTTTTTTTTTAAAACCAGAGGTATTTGAATACAACAAAAAGTACTTGAAGTTCGATGCAAATGTTTTTCCTGTATCATTTCCCTGTTTATAGAACAAAATATTAGCTCTGTCACAAAACTAAAAAACCATAATGCTGTTTACAAGCATTTTTTACATTATTTCACAATCCAACACGTTACTACAGTAACAGGCTGCATCGAACTGCTCAGGAAACAAGAGTTAACACTGACCTAACCTTTTGATAAGAATCTTTTCATATAAAAACATATTGCCAAAAAAGGTTCTTATAACAATCATGACATTTCTAGATTAACCCACAATATGTGTTGCTTCTGAATAATAATAAGGAAAAGAAAAAAGCACTTCTTACACTTAAAAAAAAGTTTCTTGCACAGTTGCTGAGTAAATAGAGCACAAAATTTAAAACGAAAAATCAAGACAATTATCCTAAACAAGAAAATAAATTATAGTGGTGACCAAACCCTTCCATGAGTTTTACATTAGCCACTCTAACAGTTTAATTAAAGAGGATGATGATTATAAAGAAAAGTGTGATGGGTTATTTAATTAGTGCAATTATTCTGCATGCATATGCACATATATGCAAACACAGGTAGTGGGTGGGTAGGTGTGTGCACGTGTGCACTTACCTATAGATTTCAGAAAAGGAACTGCTCTTTATCCACACAATGAAGAAAAGGCATCATTCTGAAGCATCAGATTAAAACTTCAGTATATTAAATGCATAAATACTTCATGGAATATTCAACTCAAGTAGCATAAGTTTCAGTAGTTATAAAACATGTAAGGATTTGGCACTGCAAGATTTGGGAACATATGCTTAACGGGCAGCCCAGTGTAAAAGCAACATGAAAAGGCATGAGAAGAAGAGAACAGAAAACAAGGCTGCCATCCTGGTCAGGTTGACTGGATGGCAAAATGCTGTAAAGAACAAGATCTAAGGTCTAAGGCAGTTCAAGATTCTGAACTCCTGATGTGCTAGAAACAAATTTGGTGGCAAGGTTGGGAAAAACAAGTAGGAGGAGACAAAACACAGACAGCATGGTTTGAATAACGAGCCAAAAAAAAAAAAAAGAATTTAGGGGAGCTAAGGGANCAAAAAAAAAAAAAGATTTGAGGAGAGCTAAGAGTAATTTCCAATAAAGCATGCCCTCCAACGCCTAGCTGCATTAATCTAGGCATTATCATCACAAAACACATTAGTAACTTGACTAACAAGGACAAGAGACAACATTTACAACTTGAAACAGAACTTTAGAAGACATCATACAATACAATCTGAATATGCTGATTATACTTCTGCGACAGCATAAAATTGTCATTAAAATTATCAATTAAAATACAGAATACATTAGTAAACTCATTATGATTGCTGTTNTAATAAATACTATTAGAAAGAGTTTACCTGTAAAGCAGCCTTAAGCAGCATTTGAAGAAAAAAGAACGTGAACACCACTGGCATCAGCAATGACCATAATTCATGGTAAAAACTTATTACTTCTATGGCCAATTAAACATAATTGCCCACAACTAACTTCCTTCACCAAGCACTGCTATTCTCTAACAGCAAAACCCCCACCTACTGCCCACTTCTAAAACTAGTCCTACTGAGCCCCAACAAATTGAAATTTGAACACAAATATTAACCTGAGTTCTTTCCCATTAATACTAATATTGACTCCTACTAATGATACCTAAATTGAAATTTTAGCATGTTTTCATTCCTCAATTTATTTACTCAGATATCATTTACATTAGACTTTTTTTTGTGAATTTATGCCACCTGAACAGAAACAGAATGTATTTGAATGAGAGTAAGAAGTGTTCCATTACCTTTAAATTGGTATCTAATCCCTTTCAAAAGTACCTGTAGTATTAGCTCACTACCGGAGAGTTCAGTGGAAATATTTTTAACTTCTAGCATTATACCTGCAAAATCAATACTTATCTAGAGCTTCTGAAACATCCAAACAATAGAAGTTATTCCCCCCACAATGTGAATTATCTACATTTTTCTCAATAAGCAAAAATAAGAAGTATTTTACATACAAATCTGTCCAAAACAGCAATTTAATGTTATCACTTTCATATTTGTGTATAGCTGAAGACCATACATTAGACAGCCCTTATAGAAGTTTACTTTGGCTCTTTATAGACAATAGCAGTTGCCACACTCTACAAAGTGCTGCACTCTTTTGGCGCCGTCCAGGAAGGAAGCAATACATAAGACTGTAGGACTGTGCAGTGTATACATCTCTTCTACAGGTATACAAGAGGAAGAAAGAGCAACTTTTACATCTATACTGAATCCAAGATGTGATTGGAATTAAGAGTTCTAATGAAATGTTTAGGGATACCTAGAAAAACCCCACTGCTCTATTTACATTTCAGTCAGAACTAAACTTAATACTCTGTTCTGTAATATAAAAATGAGTATCTGCAATCCAACCCTATGCTTAATAACGCGCAAGTATAATTCTCTGTGCTAAAGATAACATCGTCCACAGTTCCGATGCAGAGATGCCCTGTTGGGGAGAGATGCCACAAAAATGTGTGTGCAGTCTACCCTTTACATTCTCTCAAGTACCTTTTGTTGAATAGTGGAGTGCTTTTGCTCCATATCTCTCTTCTCCTTTGCAGCATCTACAGCCAACTGATCCAGCTGTAAAGAGAAACAGAAAATTGGGTCTTTAGATTTCAAAAGAAATTTGGCTCTGTAGATTTCATAATGCTGACAAAAAAAGAACACATTATGTCTAGACATTGCATGACTTGCTTTATTTGCACAGTAAAACCACTTCTCTGGTCAGAAAGCGTTTACCTTTAATAACCACTGAAGCCTGGTTTAAAGCACTGCACTACCATCCTGAATTAACCTCTACAAAAGGTGTATGTTTCTTGTAAGCCTTAGGAGAAATGTTTCAAAGAACAGCATGGTGCCAAGCATATGCGACTTCTATACCGCATTGGTGCTCAGCCTCTGAAGAGAATGACTCATGCTTTAGCTGCTCTTGCTGGCTGACTGGCCTATGCAGCAGTGCTGGCATTAGCAGCAAAAACTAGAAAGAGCAAATGCTAGTGATTCCCTCCAGAAAAGGGAGGGAACTGCCCCAACCAGGCTTTTGTATTGATGGTTTCAATCGAGTCACCAGCAGTATTTGAGCAAGATTGCTTGGAATCTTAGATAGAACCATTCAAACCATTTCCAGTTTCAGAAATAATAACAATCTGATTTTGCAAAGAGAATGTCACAATAGAGAGGATCTGATTAAAGTTAGCATCTTTACAAAGTCTGTGATAAAGATATTACCAAAAACTTGCTACATCCACGTCTATAGTGCCACCATTTCATTCTTTCCTTTTGAAACCATAAGGAGAATAAAAAGCAGGAAATTTAAGATATCCTGTATGTTTGTTTGTACAGACTTTGATGTTTAAATAAGAAATACGGTGAAGCGGAGAAGCAGATGCTGCCTGAAGGATCAACTAGCTTGGTAGTTACAATAAACGCTACAGAATGTGATGAACTCCTCCTTTATACAGCCTGTAATACAAAACTACCATTATCCCCAGTCATGGCATCTTACTGAATAAAAATCACAGAGATAAATGAGCTATTTTGTTCCATACAGTGCTTAAAACCATAGGCATAATGTGGAAACCAGAAAACAAAACATTTATGTGTTTTTTTTCCTTTTGTTTTGTTTTGTTTTTCCATGTTCAGTTATCAAAACTGTAAAAATAACTTGATATTTAAACAAAAATCTGTCTATGAAATATTAAGAATTTATCTTTTTATGACAGATTGTCTTTAATCTGTTTATCATTTTTATCAATTTCAAAACAAATTATAAGAAA
>VXAL01014083.1:164408-174426 GCA_013399475.1 Chauna torquata | reverse complement strand
ATTTTCTTAAGTCTTCTCTGGCTTGTTGTTTAGCTCAAATGGCTACGTGAGAACTTCCATGTCTTTCACATGGTCATGTTCGCAAAGACCTGTAAGACTGAAGTGTTCAGACACTGTATTTATGTAGCTACGTGATGTAAAAAGGATGCAAGAGCCTCTAAAGCTCAGAGTGGGATACCATTGTGCTCAAAGACTATTTTGTGTCAGGGACCCTGTCAAACTCTTCATTTTGGGATTAAGATAAGAACTCATCCAAGGGTTGTTCAACGCTTTATAGGAATCCAGTCTGATGCAAAAACCTCATATTCAGAAATCTGCATATGGCCCCCAAGAAATTCTTCCTAATAACCTGCTAGATACAACACCAGGTAGCCATGTTCAGATTACTACAGTTAGTGCAACTTATCTTAAATACAAGAGTTTGAGGATACATTTACCACGGCATAACTGCTAGAACAAAGTTCTTAAAAGCATCACTTTCCATCAACTACTTTTCACTACCAAGGCAGCATTGCTTCATTCCCGTTCCAAAGCTCAGATGAGAATTTCTTCTTCTAACTCAGGTCAGCAGCACATCAACCATCAGAGAGCAACAGCATACAACTACTGAGAACTGCAGCTAATCACATGATTAAGCTATCAAAATCCCAGTCATTCTACCACTATTGGGTAGTCTTCAAAAAATTAGGTTTTTGAAAATACTGCATCTACTGGTAAATGTATTCTATACACATTTAGTGTTTAGTGGTATTCTATGCAGAACTAAGACTAAAATGTTTAGCTTTCTGAATCTTTACCTCAGAATTAAAATTCAAGTAGGTTTTGTTTTTAACCTAATACCACATTTCATGTGAAAAGTGACAAATAACAAAGTTTCAGTACAAAAGCATGTATTATACTTGAGTGCCACTAAGGATTCCCCTACAATGATCTGATTCACAGTATCACCCTGACATAAAATATCCAGAAAGCAAAGTTGCTCAATTCTATTCCATTATGTACACCAGTTATTTTGAAAACACAAAAGAATCAAATGCAACTGCACTACTTAAGATGTCTTTAATTTTCATATTTCATGTGCCGTTAAACCTTGTAATTAGGATTACACACAAGATTTACCTGGGAATGAGAATTCACTTACTAACAAAAGCAGCTCATAGGATTTTCAGAAAAATCTAACAAATGCCTATCTCTTTTGTTATGTCCCAACACACCTTCTCTCTGACCTGTCAAAGGCAGAAACTTCAACCAATACAAACTGCAAAATCATTAACAGTTAAACTTTCATGAGCTATTTACAAGTCTGCTTCTGTAAGAAAAACTATCCATTAAAAGCCAGGGTCTGCCACAGGAAAATAATTCAACAAGTTGTACAACTTTAGTTTCTTCATCTTTGCTCCATTTGCAATATATTTCAAATGCTCTCAGCTTTGGATTTTCTAAATTTAACTCCTTCAGTTGCTATGATACCAGCACAAAAATGAGTGTTACACAACACTCTTTACCAGGTGAAGCAAATGAATGACCAGCCATTCAAAAATAACTTTGTGTTTCTAACTCAGTCTCATTGAAATGAGAAACAAAGCCTAGCTGGTAGCATAAAACACTACCAGCTAGCTACACAGTTCTCATCTCCTTTCCACATCACCTCTTCTGAAGAGGTACAGAAAACACTCTATACCATCAAAACACTGCAGTTCAACAATTAGAGCTCAAAATGGATGGATGTGAAAGATTAAAAGGCATATGATCAGCTATGAACAGTCACGTGCAGCTGAACCTTTCAATTGCTACTATTACACCAAACATCAAGGGCTGCAGCTGAACAGGCTCTTTCCAGCGCCAACATTTGCTTTGCCACACATGCACACGCACACAAAAGCATATGCTTCCCTGACAAATGTCTATACAAGTAATTATAATTATGAAGACCCATAGTAACCAGATTAGGGGACAATCTATCAGAAAAAACTCCAACAATCAAATGTCCAAGTAGTAATTTTCTACAGTTCCTCATCTGCTTCACTGCACAGCTACAAAAGCAGGCTGAGGCGCATAGATGACAACAACAATGTGGCAGAAATGTGCAGCCAGGAATAGGAACTGTTTAAAACCAGGCCAGAACAATGCAATTTCATAGACATTCAACAACACATCTGCTTGAGATGAATGCAAATATGTCTGATCGCTGTCATTTATTTGCTTTCGTATATGGATAGACACTTAGAATTTGGGTTGGCTTCGTTTTGTAGTTCAGGTTGTGAAGTGGTAACAGAGGGTTTTGCATCAGTGCAGTTGCTGCAAGTCTTCAAACAGAGGCAAAAAATTTTTTGTACAAATGTTTCCAGCCACACTCAACTTGTGCTGAAAGCAAGTCGAGACACACTTAAGTCTTCTCCCTGCACCACAGACAGATCTTCAGTTGAATACTTTATATTCCTAACTTATTTTGCATAACCATCTTCTTCATTGTCTCCTGTGTGCAGTTGGCCACGGTACATCTAATGTTTTGATGAGTCCTTCACTGAAAACCCAGAAGTTGCAATTACTTGTTCTTAAAGAACAGAACGGGGCAAGAAGGATTTAATGTATGAACTCAGTTTTGCACTACTTAATAAAGTCAGACTTCTGTTTTATGGTCTAACTTTAAGTTGCTAACATCATCTTCAATTTGTGTATGTTATATACTGTATGAAGTATTTGTTTCCTTTAATTTTTACATACCAAATAATACTTTTTCTTGTTAAATATATTTATAACATGTGACAAAAAATTTTAAAAGAAAAGAGAATCCAGTGTCCTAAATATTACGGAGTACCTCGAATTGCACCATATGGCTATGTTTAGGTACGTAAATCCAAAATGTTGTATTAATTTTAGTAAAAAGACAGCTTTCTAACACTTCTAATTCAAACCACTTAAATACTTTTTATACTTTGCCTTTATCACACTACAGTTTCCCTTTTGTTGAAGGTGATGCATCTGCTATGTACACATATATCACGTTTTCTTCCATTTCAGCATATAGTTATAAATTTATAAAGTAATTTCTTACTTGTGTACCAAGATCTTTCATGTAGGGCCCAAGCTCGCTGAAA
The DNA here is from genome assembly GCA_013399475.1 of Chauna torquata. Classification (NCBI taxonomy): domain Eukaryota; kingdom Metazoa; phylum Chordata; class Aves; order Anseriformes; family Anhimidae; genus Chauna; species Chauna torquata. The sequence goes on along the minus strand of VXAL01014083.1, from coordinate 171,328 downwards.
AGATCATAGCCTTGATGGAAAAAAGCCAAATGGGCGTACATAAATGATAACATCTAGAAGAAAAAAAGTAGATACTATAAAGGCTAAGTCTTTCAGATATCACAGAAATATGTTCTTTAACTAATCCACATGAATAAAACAAAAAGGCAAAACAAATTCCAGGGTTATTTTTTGGTATGTTGTCTCCTTGCAGTTTAACATCAATATCTTGTGCAGCTTCCAATGTTGTAAATAAATATGCAAGGTAAAGGCAGCAAAGAACCATGCCAAAAATCTCAGAAATTGGTTATCAGATTAACTCCATTTACAAGTAAAAGCTAGTTAAGGGCAGAAAACTACTGCTAATTCTTGTCATCTAAAACTTTTGTTAACTCCTGTTTAACTAGGACATGTACAATACAGAGACTACAGAATGCATGTATTAATGATCCAAAACCATGACTTCTATGAACACAGCTGAGAAGAGTTTCCAGTCTTAAAAAAGGAAACAAGTTGGGAAGATGCAGAACACAATGGCAGGCAGCTATAAAGCTGTGATATAAATGAAGTTTTTGCTATTTAAAGAAATTAAGTACAACTTTAGACCTTTGAAAGAAAAGCACCATTTAATCTGGTAGTCTATTTCACAGACAGCATACTAAAGCATATCATATATTAGCTGACTCTAAGCTATTTATATAAAAATACTATTTTTGTAGAAAGAGCTGAATCCACCTTGAAACGGACTGACAAGTACTTATTGTTTATATATGAATAAAACAGACCTAAATAGCAGAATTCTTGGCAAAGTTTGATTTTAACCATGAAACACAACAGAAAGCGGTGAAAACCTCATAAAATATTCAAATGTGAACCAAGAGGATTGCCAAAAACAGCTAAGTATCTATGCCAGGTTATAGTAAAGGCCAAGCTGAGCATCACCAGAGAGTGTCAACTGTACTAGTAACGTCTGATGGGCAAAAGGATAAATTCATTTTTTATACTGCTTTGCAGTCACATTTTTAATTTTGAATGTATGTTAATATATTCTATACAGAAATCAAAGTATATCTTACCGATTTTAAGATTTCTGATCTTCTTTTAGACTGAAGAACGTTGATCTAGAAAAAATAAGTTGCTTATTTTATTAAATTTGCAAATTTTCCCCACAGAAGTAAGTTTCAGCTTACTTCCAAATAATCATATCAATGCTCAAAACATCAGACAAACATAACTAAATATCTGATTTCACAGAGCACTTTTAAAACTGCAGAAGATGCAAGCTGATTTTGTAATGATATGGCAGTGACGCGATCATAAAAAGCTTGCAAAGCTAGAATTGCACAGTGATATTCACTACTTTCTTACTACTTTCTTTTCAGAGGGGAAAACTGAGACATCACGTTAGCTAGAATAATATACCTGTAATATACCTGTGAATCAAGGAAAATTGGTATCCATTTTCAATAGATTGAATTCTACATTTCAAATACTGTTTTTTGACAGTATGATCTAAACCAGCTCACCAACTTCTTAAAGAAGCTGCATGCAGCACCACTGCCTTCTCCTGCTAAAGGAGAAGAAAGGACTGGTCCATATTTATTCTTCCCCTCGGGCTAACACCATCTCATGTGTCCCAAAACTGGGATATATCTCCAGCCACCAAAACAAGCAAGATCACAATAACTTCAATAAGTAACTTTTCATATATACTTGCATTTTTAAGCTGGCTGAAGTCACTGACGAACAGTGTTGCCCTAGAACTTGAAATATTTCACATTTTATAGAAAAAGGGACATTTTATTTTTGACATTCACCTAATTCTTCTATCCTCTTTGTCCCCTAATCTTTAAAGTTGTCATCCAGAACTATGTTTGCTTAAAAAGCCCACACAGCAGAAAAACAACGCATAATTTTGTAATTTAACACCTCTGTATCAGTTTAAAGATTCCAGCAGAAGAAAAACTTACTGAAGCTATAATCAAAACCAGATTGTACTTCCATACTTAAATAATCAGTATTTTAGAAAACCATCTGCAGCAAAAATAATTAAGATCTGTACAGAACAAACACTCAACTTGAGGGACAAAAAAAAGTTAGAGGAAAGCAAAGGTTTTGAAATACAGTTTAAAGTCAACAATGCTATAAAGAGACTACCGCTGTGAAGTCACTTTTCCAGCAGAAAAGAATCATCCAAGTAGAAGGGATTCCTCAGGGCGAATTCATTTTTTGCCTGGATTAAGAGATGCTGAAACTTGTCCTTGTTACTATAAACGCACCTTTATCACAGGAACTGTTCAGCTTTAGTACATGCAAACTCCAGAAAGCAAATGAGCTGCAGGACAATGAGCACACAAGGAACTGCCCTACAGCAATGACTGCCAACTCCCCTTCGCTGCTCCAACAGGTCTCTGCCGCTTTTTTCTCTTCCTAAGAATAATAGATTCTCCCTTCCTTCACCTCCCTCCCAGGCTCTGCAGACTCTGCTCTGCTCTCATAGCACTGAGGGAAAGAAGCAGCAGCCTAACAGGGCAAGGAGGTACCCACCGTGCTGCAGCCACCTCAGTTCCCTGTCCCTGCAGCTCCTGCTTCCGCCTCCTGCTGCACTGTGTGAGCTGATGCAGAGCCCAAGCAGGGCAGCCCGCTGTCAGACTGATAGCACAGGCCTCGGTAGCTGAGAAATAATGACTTGGGCACTGAGAGGAGAAGCACGTCAGCTCAGTAGTGAGAACAGTATACTCTGCTAGCTCAAGAGAGAGATGCCAAACTCCCATCATTTGAGTACAACTCCAATGCACCTCTCTAATCCACTCTGTATTGAAATGCAAGCAGAGAAATTTGAGAAAAGGGGGCTCTAAGTCATCAGCTCCAGTCCCTTCCTATCATTCTCACTCAAATCATAATCTCCAAGCAGCTTGTGTGCTGTGACCCTGTAACAGTGAAAAGCAGAGTGCTTTAACAGCCTACTGTTTCAAAATTTCATCTGGGCTTGTAGGAGTGGGCACTAACATTTCCTGTAGCACAACAGATGCTTGATTGCACCAATGGAAATGATGTTAGTACAAATAATCAAGTGCTACACAATTCACCTGACTTTTTAAACATTGAAATGAACTTTGTCCTTTGTATCCAAGAGGCACAAAACCAGCATTGACCACTGTGCGTACCCCAGCTGACCAGATCCATGACAGCTCTAGTGGGGACTTTGAAGACTCTGCTTCACAAGCAGTATATACAATCTAAAGAACAGTAACTAACCTTTAAATAACCAACTGGACTGTCACAAATCAAGATTACAATTCCTAATATGAAAACAACAATTTTAAGAGGGTTGTTCTGTGCTTGTATGATCACGAGAACCCCAGGCACATTCAGGAGTTCACATCCCTTGTGCTACCTGAGTTGCATAGTCCTGTTCCACTGTAGTTATAGGAAACTATGAAACAGATGAATGAGAAGCGTCCACAGAAAGTTTTGTTTCACAGGCTTCAAAACAGTAGGACAAACACCACCCCAGCAATCTACAGCAGATCCACACTAAAAAGCAAAATAGTAGTGTTCTTGACTTCACCCATCGCACAACATCAAACTCCTACGTTCCTAGGAAAGTGGGGTTTGTTAAATAAAACCCAAAGCAAACAACTGAAATTGTAGTAATAGACAACATCCTTGATCTGAATTATTTATGTAACTTTTGTTTGCTAGGCTAGGTTACAGTTTCTTATTATTTTACTTCTTATTATTACTACTTTAAATATTTAAGAAACACAGTCAACTTAGAAAATACATTTAGGTAAGTATTGTCAAATTTGAAAAGATACCATTATTGCTGCACTTACCTGAAGAACATAATCCAGAGCTATGTGCCGAAAACATTTCCGTGTTGCAGTCAAAATATTGGTTGCTTCCTCTACTTCATGTTGCTTATTTCTTTGAACTTGAGCATTTTTTACTAGAGCATTCTCTTTTTCTTCACTAACTTTTTCAAACTGTTTCTTTGCATCTTTAAATTTCTTAATATCTCTAAAGAAAAGGAAAGATGGATGGCAAATGAATTCTAAAGCATGAAGTAACTGTTTAAAGACACGCTAAACAGACCATGCTTGTGACTGTTAGAGCTAGTTTCTTTGTTATCACATTCTTTAACAAATGCTCAGATCAAATGGAAATCATACAAAGTATGGTGGCAGCCCTTCTGCCCTCTTCATCTGGGGAAAGGAAAAATTGAAATTTAAATAAACACATCTCATGCTCACTGGGAAAAGCTTTAGTAATCACTTTTCTTCTAAGCTTGGACAGTGACACAACTTAAAATTGGTAATTTCAATTTCAACATTTCTGCAGCTGGACCTGAAGCCTCTGATTTTGAGTGATTTTTGCAAACTTTAATATGCACTTCTCAACCTATGGCTGACAGCTCTCAGGAAAAATGTTTCAGCAACTCAAATCAGATGCTTTTAAATGCAATTTTATCTGTGATTTTCCCCATTACAAGTGCAAATTAACTTACTCTTTAACAAAAGTCTGAAGCTGTGCTTTAATTGATCTTTGGGTTTGGTCAAACAGGATCTGAAAGAAAAGCATTAATATGTAGTTCAGTAATTTAGGGGCATTCATAACTTCTCATTTTAGAGATATGCATGGACAGTACTTAGGAATCCCGACATGCTATAATCCTTCCTAAGCCATAGGTTTCCTCGCCTTTTTGAGAACTCTCGACCTAACACAATAGTTTCTAAATTTATTCTGTGTGTCAAATTGAATACTTTTTCACATTATACGTCATTCCTAGGGTTAAAAACATCTTGGCGAAAAATCTTTGCAGAACTCCACTGTGTAGCAAAGAGAAAAGTATAGCAATGAAATAAGGCCGATATTGCTCCATGCTCACATAGATGTTTATACAGGAAGGCATGAAGTTGAAAATTGAGTTAACCACGGTACAAATTGTTTTACCTTGAAGCTACATCAAAAAATAACTATTTCCTATATTCCCAGAGGCATCAGTGGATTTTGAGGGATCATGCAACACTCTTCCAGCAATACAGTAACTGAGGTGAAAAAAAGTCTTTCATAACACCTTTGGAAAAAAGATAGGTTTGAGTTAGTGTGCCAAAACTGGTATTGTTGCATGCCTACTTACAGCAACACACCGTTGGCACAGTGCAGTATGCTTAAGATTCTCAATGCATGTCACAAAGTCAAGAAAAGTAGACTAGAACCACATTCACCAAAGCAACTGCAAAAAAAAATCTAGTAAGTTAGGTCAGAGCAAAGGGTACTTCATGTTCCAGCCTGTTCTGTTGGCACCTGGACTCACCTGCACTTCCAGTGCAGCACCAATGATATTGCAAGCTATTTGCACAGCTTCACTAATGCAACTTAACTTTGACCTGCACTGTAACTCAAATCCAATTCTTGTCTTTTAAACATGACTGGCAGTCTCTGTTTAGGTACTATGTTGAACTATGTGCTTGATGGTGAGATCTGGACATATCTTGATAAAAGTTTAACCAAAGATCAGGAAACTGATATAAATACTTAAGTGTCAAGAGGATGCGATTTTTTTCTTCACAGGTCAAAACCAAAGCAATTTGAGACAATTTTTGCACACATATGGTTATTATGGAGAAGTAGAAAAGAATTATTATTAAACCAATCTCTAATATCAGAAACCTAAAACCCTTCAACCTTTTCAGTTTATACTGAAAATGTAAGAGTATACAAAATAATCAATAACATCTTCACATAATAAATTTGTAAAGGAATACACCCACTGTTCAACTTCTAAGAAGAATGGTCGTTCCTTTTTACAAGATGAAGTGTTCTAAGCCATGCTTCTTAGCAATTTTCCTATGATTTGGGGAGGCTGGGGGAGCAGGAGGGGAACAATTTACCTATTCAAATTCTAAAGTTTGACAAATTTGTTAAGTTTCCCAGGCCAAAGCACACCTGAATGTTAGACAACTTATTTTCTCTTACATCCCCAGAAATCCTGATAGGCAAAAGCGCATTCCTTCAGCTCTACATCTATCTTTTGAGTTTCAGGACAGAATGAAACAGGTCAATCAATTGCTATAGAACAAATCCTTTTCCTATTAATCATTGTACAGACCTTGAATGATGCCCTCACTTCCCACTCCTCTATACCTCCCATTCTGCATTATAGAAATAAAAAGTATGATCACAAGAAAAAGAATAAGAGGTGAAAGAAAACAAGGAAGTAGCAGCTGTCCCAACTGAACAGAATCTCTTCTGAAAGGTAAACATCTAAGTGTTAAACAATCCCATTGAAAGAACAAGTCAAGAACTCAAAGATTCAGGTCCAACAGTATTTTTCTGAAACATGTTCTCAGTCTTAGTCTCCCTATTCACAAAATCTGGGGAAAAAAAACCATGCAATATCAACTACTGACAGCAAAACCCTTACCAGCTTGCTTTTTCTCTTTCTAGAAAAGAAACGAAGGAAGGAAAATACAACTGAGTTTGTCACCCATTAACGGTAATACTATATCCTCTATCCAGTCTCTATTCTTGGAAATCTTCAAGACCAAACAGGTTAAAACACTAAGCAACCTGCTCCTGCCTCAGAGCTGACCTTGTTTAGGCAGACGGTTGGACCAGACATCTCCTGAGGTCCTTTCCAACCTGAGTTATCCTATATCTAACAGTAATAGCAGGAGCATTCTGAAGACCCTATTTGTATTTTCAATTTGGAAAAATCAGAAAAAAAAGATCACTAGAATAGATAAAGCACTTCTTGACAAGCTGGAAATCGTGCTAGGACTACTCCCACTCCTGACATTTAAGCTTGCCAGTGCCTGAGGAGTGCACCAATCAAGATCAATACAGAAAGAATGTAACCAGATGGCAACTCGACTGATTACTGGACTCCCAGAGGCATAAGCCTTGCAAGTCTACTTGGAATACTGGGGGTGGGG
>VXAL01014083.1:140613-164393 GCA_013399475.1 Chauna torquata | reverse complement strand
CAAGTGAGTGCAGATGTTACATCAGTCTGATTCGCAGCCTTTTCTGTAGCAAAGCCACATATGAGAAAATTGACAGTAATCCATATCTCAGTGGGACCATCTCCTGTGCCCTCCCTCTATTCTCTGGACAGTGCTTCTCTTTCTCTTTCTTCCTCTAGCTTCCCCTCACTCATAAGGGCTCTCCTGCTGACCTGGTTAGCTCAATGTCAGCTCTGTTGCTGGCAAGTCCTGCTGAACTAAGTAGATTCACAAAAACCTAAGCAGGGCCACAGTGTAAATCTGACAAAGCTCTGCTTTAGAATCCCATACCATGTCTCACTTCTTATGTTCAGGCTTTTTGACAAGAGCCATTGTTCTATGCAATATGCTTGAGCACAGCAAGGAAGCAGAGGGAAAAAGCAGGACAGAACACAAGAAGAGCCCTATTTGATCTGCAAAGTTTTCTTTTAATATGGCTTGTTCTTTGCTATCTGCCCAAACTGCCCTAGAGGAAGAGCTGGGATGTGCACGATCTTTGCCAAAGCATTGCAAGCCACAATCATGTAGAAGAATAATAACAGTAAGAACACAGGACTTAGGTCAGACATGTCAAAAAGAGCATACTATATAGTAAAGACATGGTTAAGAGAGTAACAGCAGGAAGTACAGTGAAGAGTAAGAGACAGCCAACTGGATTCACCCGCTGTGATCTGCGGAAACTGCTGACACAAAAGTAACCCCTCCGCCACACACACACACTACTGCTGCTTTGAATTTTTGCACTCACTTCTCTCTACCAAAGTATCACTGTCCACATACTCCCCTCTTTACAATTTTTGTTATATTTCCTTATATGAGGTGTAGATATCCAACTCAACAGCATTAATCCACTTCCCTTTGTTTCCCTTCATTCTAAGCATGTATCTTAAGAAAAAAACACAGCCTTATGCGACAATTTTAGGTTGATGCTAACAAACTTGTCTGAACTGCATTTTCTTTCTCATTACATTTCAAGCTCCTAGTGGCAGAAAAACAAATAACAACAACAACATAAACACTCCTAAATTCGTAAGTGCCCTGCATATCTTCAGCACTTTGGAGATACTTCACTTGCTTTCCAGCAATTTTCTGGAAAATGAAAGAGAAGCAGCAGGGGCCAAGGGAAGAACAAAACAGAAGAAAGAACACACATCTTTGGCTTTCATGATGCAAGACTAAACTCATTAGCCAGAGGAAAGAAATCTGTTTTCAATACAGGCAAAACTGAGCTTTCTGATGAAGTCTGATATGCTAAAAATCACTATTACGCTTTAACCCTAGTATTTTCTCCTTTCTTTACACTTTAACTCGCTCATATATCCCAAAAAGAAAATACACCAAATTCAGAGGTGCTTCATTTTGTGCATTACAAAGGATGAAAAAAGAAGACAGGAAAGGTAATCAGTATTCCAATGCAGAAATGCTCATAGTCACTGCTGCCCATCAGTGTGATTAAGATGAACCAAGAATTTTCTGTCTTAGAGAAAGAACAGCCTTGGATTTTAGCAAAGCTTACTAATCCGAAACAAAAAAATAAAGTGAGATAAAAATCTTCAGAAAAAGGGATTTATAAATATTTCATAAATAAGTAATATATTTACAAGTATCAAGTGAGAAATATTTAATAACGCTTGAACCGTGACTTTTCAAATACTATCAACAAGCAAAACTTTTGTATTATCCTATATTACACTTAATATATCAGGATCATGTTCCAGTTAAAAATACTTACATTGTGGTAATTGATCATTTCCTGTAATGTGTCAGAGAACTTTGTCAAGCTGGTCTGTAAAGAGAAAAAACAAAGTTGTTTAAGTTAAATCGTACTAAATACACAGCACAAAAGCAATGTTTACAGCTTTTTGGTAAGGAACTTGGGAACTGATTTTCCTTAGCATGATTATTCAAACTAAAACCACTACGCTAGAAGGAGAACATGGGGATATCATCAAATAAATCTATTAAAGCTACAAGCAATAAAAAGAAAAAAAGAGTGTCACTGCAACCTACCTATACATAAACAACCAAACTGAAGCAAATCAGTAAAAATTTAGATTAAGTTGACTAAACTATGGGAAGTTCACATTTTAACACATTAATTTACAATATTTAATAGTACACTACTACATAGTTATTAACATTTAACACTAACTCTAAAAACCTAGTTAATATGTTGTAATCATCGGAACACACATTTACTGTAGGAACTGCTGCCTTACAGCTGATATGCTTAGCAACATCAACATGAATCTGTAGAAACAATGTCTCAATTAAAAACAGTTAGAAAACAACGATCCCTATCACATTTGGCTAACTGCTTATCTGACAATAAGTGTAAGAAAAACCTATCTGGAATCAAATAATTTAATATCTGATTATAAGTAAAATTGGGCCAAGTTTTAGGGGATTTTTGTCATTGCAATATATTTTTAATAAGTACACTTCCAGACAACAACAGCTTCAGTTGCACACAAAGGCTATGCTGAAGCTCACAGGCAATTACATATTTCAACTAGCGTGAAGACGCACACGTGCAACTGATGCTCTGTTACACAACATGCATTAAACATGCACGACATACAGAGATGTGCACGTAATTATACCCACATATTACACAACTTCATACCTCATTTCGAGCACAGGAAACAAACACAGGAAATATCAGGTGATCCAAATTAGCTTAATGAGACATCAATCTGAGGTTACAACTTCAAAGTGGGTACTATACATTTAAAAATCTAAATATCTATGTATTAGAGAGTGCTAGATCCAGGATCCAAGAGATCAATTCAAGGAATTTAGTTGTAGAGAATTGGCTCGGATTTCATAACTGGAACCCCTTTATTCAGCAAACAGGGCATTTGTTCACTGCTCCAACTTGACTTTTTCCACTCCTCCCAAAATGACTATTCCTATCCTAAGAGATTTTCTGGGATTTGGAAAACACTCGTCATTGCAGGTTAAAGCTGAAATGAGACACAGATGCTTGCAGCGCACCACAGTCAAAAAAGCTCACTCTTAAGGCATATTCCAAAGAAAAACAAGGAACAAGACAAATAGTATAAACCTCAACTACTTCTCTTGCCATATGTTATATTCTACCCTTTTAAGATTATATTTTTCTACTTCCATTTTTACTTCAAGAACTTACCTCAACCAATGCATCTTTACAGGAATATTGTGCAAGGTCTCGAATTCCATTCATGAACTGCTTGTTGGCTGTACAGAATGCTTTCCCAGTATCAATCATTGCAATACAAAGCTTTACCAGCTAAAAAGAGAAAAAAATGACACAGTAAAAGGTTTGTGTTTGTGTTTTTTGTTTGTTTGTTTGAACACCACCAACATGATTTTCTTCACTTTCGTTTATGGTTCATTGTCCTGATCACAGTGTCCTTTCTTCCAGAGGGGAGGGAAAAGCAGATAGTGTAGTCCAGAAATCACATTTGTGGGACAATAAATCTGAGCTTAATAAGACTAACCAAGCAAAAAAGTTGCCATCCAACTCTAGATAAATCATTACCCTCAGGCCATAGTTATTTCAGCTCACGCACAAGAAGCCTGGCTTTAGATTAAAGTATTATACTAGATCAATTATTTCACATTACAATTAAACTGCTTAAATACTTATCTTGTGTACTAGCTCTCATCAGAGAAGGGGTTTTGGGTGTTCTTGCTTTAAAGAATATAGGACATTTTCTCAGGGTAAAGAGTAAATGGATTTTACATGATAAAACGTCATTTTTGGCACTGAACTCCTGCAAGAAGATTGGAGGTGAGGGGCAAATTCCCTTTCAGGAATTTGAGAATTCTCCCCCCTAGTACCCCAAATGACCCTTTTAGACTGGTGGGAAACAAACTTCCAAGACAGATGTTCACATCCTTTACATGATTCCATCCTGCAAAACAGATTAATCTCGCCTACGGTAACAATGTATCCTAGCCGTCAGTGTCACCAACATTCACACTCAGTCATTTGAAATTAAGTACATTAAATTTTTGGTTTTTGCAAGACCAAATGGTTACACTATTTACAAACCTAAAAATACTGTTACAAGAAATAATGAAAAGTCTTCAAACTTAACACTACACTTGACACTGACTGTGCAGCCGACTCACAGCAGCAGAAGCAAAGGTCCATGTTCAAAAAGCAGCTAGGGAGGTCAACAAATGGCATCTGTCTACCACATTAGAACACAGGCAAAAAATAATTTTAGACATTTAGCATAAAATGCAGAGACAGGAAAGGAGGCTTTCTACATATGTAAAACAGAAACAAGCCACACACAAAATGCTAGCAAAGAAAGAACAAAAGCCTCCAAACGTTACTGGTTAGAGAAAAGAACAAATGGACTGCAACGCACTCAAGAGATGCTACACATAAGGTATGTTTTATATACATGCATAAAGTATGACAGAAAGCAGGATGAATTTTACAGTAGTTAAGTCCTGCTGACCGAAGGATGGATATAGATGCACACACACCCCTATCATGCTGTAACTGCGCCTGCAGACTATCAGAGACAAAGTATTGACTTTGGATTTCTGAAGCAAAGAACATCCAGATGTGCTCACAGCATGCCGTTCTCACAAAACCCAAGCTCCCAAAGCAGGGATAGTGAATTCCTGGCTTGTAGCCCCCATGAAAGCTGAACTAGCTCGCACGCGGCTGGCACCGCGGGGCTGAGTCGCACGAGCGCGAGGGCCCATCCTGGCAGGAGGGATCGCACAGCGCAAGCCTCAGCTGGAGGAGAAGGCCAGGCCACGCTGGCTCACCCTGCCCGTACTCAGGCTTGGGTCTCCGGGGGCCCCGCTGCGTGCTCCACCCACGTCCGTCCCCCCTGCAACAGCCGAGCACTTGGGCAGCCACTGCCACTTCCCAGCTGCGAACTTCAATTACACGAACCTAAACACATACCTTGTTATATTTTTCCAAAACAGGCTCTGTTGAATTAAAAAGCTTACCTTGTCCAGTTTCAGTTCCAGTTCTGTCACATCTCCTTCTACTTCCTCTAAAGCTGCCCTGCATGGTTAAAAATGTTTCCCTGTAAAACTTCATACAAAAATACTCTGGAATCTGGGGGAAGGGGCAGGGACACATGCATTTAACTCATTTATTTCCATCACGGTTTTGCTTAAATTTCAGTTATGCAAGAGCATAGATTTAAAATAATGAGAAAAACTGCAGAAAAAAATGACAGTCAAAAAAGAGAAAACTATATTACCAGAAAAATACCAATAAATCAGATAGCTCAGTCACAAGGATTTGAGATGAAATTGTATTGTATCTTTATGACTGCCACATTGAAATGTTTCCTCTATCATTGTACAGCCAGTAACTTATTTGTTTGAAGGCAATAACCAAGGAAAGAAACTAAGACACCAAGTTAAATTTTGTAACACTTTTGATGACACTCCTGTCTCACACAGTCCTCTCTTCCCTCTTCCTGTAAAACTACTGCTATTTAATAAATCACTTTGCAGCAAGACTGTGAAAAAATATAACATTTGCCATGATTCAACTGACTTGCAACGAAGCTCAAGACGGCACCCTTAGTTATATCATTTGCCTCTAGTGTAGACCAATTCCATCTTTCAGGCCAGTCAAATTTTACATGCCAGTAAAAGTAGCTTTTATAAAATATTTCTAAAGAGCAACATTTGTGGCCTGAGGGCTGATGTTTCCTTTGACGCCCCCTTCCTTGCTTATTGCTATCTGGGGGGAAAAAAAAAAAACACAGCAGGAGACTGAGAAATGAAGACACTTTGTGCATAGAGCTCATGAACATAAGTTTCATCAGACTATTGCCTTGGGAACTGGAATGTACTTATTTCTGGCAATGAAAGCTACTCTACAAAAAACTATTCAGTGAGGCTGTGATTTCACATTACAAAAAGGTTGGTAGAACAGCTGTATTCCCAGCCCTTGCTCCCATCACAAGGCGCCTCATTCTTTCAGCTCCTCCAGCCTAACTGTTCATGGAGCCACACTGTTCACCAATAGTAGTCTGCCTTGGGGAAAATAAAAAGTAATAGGAAGTTTTCTGCAATGCTTTTTGGAAAATTGGATCAGGCATTTCAATCTTCAGTCCCACCAAGAAAAAAAACTCTTCCTGGAAAAAGTGTGACTGGCAGGGAATTACAACTTGGAGCAGGAATTTCTTGAGCCAGCTTTACCACTGAGGAGCGAGTACACGGAACCACAGCTTTACTGTCTCTTGCTAATTCCGTTCTAGTTCACATGAGTTCAAGCCAAGAATAAAAAAATAAAAAAGACTGGATCAGGCCCCAAACTCAGGAAATGCAGTTTTTACAAGAACAGCTCTGAAAAACACCGCCAGTTGCCTGCAGTGCTCAAATACTAGGCATGACATTCCCAGCTTTTTGCAGATCTCACCAATACATAGTTACATTCCAATTATGTATCTAAAGGCATTCCCACAGTTACATCCTAGTTTTTATATCTAAGCACATTCCCATACAGTTACATTTTGGCTTCTGCCTGTTCTCTAGCTTCACACCACAAAAGATTTCAGGCAAAGTCAATTTCTCTCTTACTTTCGTCTTTTTCTTCCATAAATGATTAACTTTCATTTAAGTCTATAGAGTTTCTGACAGAATTATGGAAGGGGGAAAAAAAAAAGCAAAGGAAGGAAAGGATAAAAATCTCACTATTTAGACTGTTATTTTGCATCAGTTTATAACCACACTGCAACCAATTTTGTTTCCTTGGCATTAACAAGAAAAGCATGATTAAGTAGCCTGTTTACAGAACTGCAGCAAGATCTGATAAGGAAAATATTTTTTTTGGTGTACTTAACTAGCAAAGAGTTCCAGCTCCACAAAAGTTAATGAGCTAAAAAGTTTGTGAGAGATTTAAGATTAAGAGGACAGATAAAGGCAGTTGGAGCAGGCAGGACGAAGACAACATATCTGCTCAATAATTACAGTTGTACTGACCAGGCGGAACTGTAAGAGAATAAGCTAAACAAAGAAAAGTGAAGAAAGACCTCAGAAGAGTGAAAAGATAAGGGCAGGTCAAAAAAGAAGTGTGAAGCAAAGCAGAGAAAAATAGTATGGGAGAAGGGAGACCCACAGCCCCCCATCACTTCATTTGGTGGGGACTGAATGGCCACAGGCCCCAGCTCAGGCCGGCCCTGAAGCACCGGGCTGGTTCCCAGCACCACGGCCGCCCGACGGAGGGAAGGCACATCTGGGCCCTGCAGCTGGATACGGATCAAAGGGCTCCCAGGCTCCAGCCAAACCCCATTTCAGCTCCCTACTTCTCTGGCAGCTTTTACTGTATCCATTATATAAAAATGAGTAGAAAAGTTACTTTCATGCACACACAGCATCTAACCAACACTGGACTGCAAGCATAACAACAATGTAGACGATGCCCTCTGACTACCAGAATACAGATGCATAAATCTAATAATGCATTAACATGAAAGTACCCACCTAGTCAGAGAAATTGATTTCACACTGGGTTAGGAAACATTAAGAACAGCTGATCTGAGCTGTGCTATGTTATTTACTTTTTCTTAATTTAATACTTTGTGAAGCCACAAAGGTACATTTCTCTAAAACATCTGTGTCAGGAATTAAAGTTCACGGAAAATTGTAATGATCAAGTAAATCCCATGTCCTCAGCCAAGACAACATCTCCAGCTATAAACACAGGAAGTGGTCATAAAACACCAAGGACCAAGAGCCAAATCTGACGTACCAAGAATGTCGCTCCTTCGTGAAGTGGGAGCTGGGACTAGGGTTTGCATCAGGGTAATCTCAGCCAAAAGGCTCTGGCATCAGGAATAAGGATCAGCTCTTCAAATCTGTCTCAGTACATGAATCAAAGTCAAACATCTGTGGCTTCCCGAGATGCTCAAACACTATATAGCAAAGCACAAAACCAGAACAGCTGCTTAAGGGTGGAGGACAACTTTTATAAGTGAGCAGTCTCCCGTTTTCTTCATGCTCCATAACGAGGACTCCCAGGAATGTGTTTCCCTTTGCTGCTGTTCCTCCTCTCCTCCATCCTCCCCCTGCTCCTAAAACACAGCCCAGTTTGCTAGAATACAGCTTCCTGCACAGCCACAGCTGCAATGCAGGAGGAAGACAGGAGACAATGGAAGAAAGCTCAAAACCTGTCTTGGCAGCCTTTTTCTACAAGGACAGCAGCACCAGTTACCTAGCCCAGCAGGCAATGAAGGAAAGCTGCTCTGGCACGTGTCACGGCACTCCCTGCAAGTGACCAGTAAGGGACATGCTTGCAGGTTAAGGTGCTAGGGGACACCACGAATCCCAGGAACAAAGCCAAGATGACAGCTAAGCTCTGCTCTAGAAAGACAATCAGTCACTCGCAGGCTGCAGACACTTACTAAGGAAATATCTTAGTCCAGACTTGACCACTACACGCTGCTGACCACGAGGCCAAGCACCCTGTGGTCACAGATAAGTGACCTGCTTGGCCTGCATTACCCCTGCTTAGCCCTACAGTGTGAAAGGTGGCAATGGTCAATGCTTTTAAAGACAGGTTCTTCAAATATCACATCCAGCCTCGCGTATTCCACTCACTCATCTCATCCACTTGTTCTATCTTGCATTTTTATACCATATGCCTGGAAGTGAGGAAGCTGGAATCAGTACTCATTATAATTTAGACACTGAACAAAGGCAACAAATCGGAAAAGTCAAAGGTGCTGTGGACAATTATTAGTAATTCTAGAACTAATACACCCTAGTATCAAAAATTATTAAAGAGAATAATAAGCTATTAATATTTTCCCATAGGGTTCTGCCCCACCCCCCCATTTTAATTAAGGAAACCTTAAAACCTAAATCTTAAGATTCATCTCCTATATACACTTTCAGAAGAGTAGAAACAACTATACAAAAATCAAATGCTATTCAGACCGGGATTTCTGAATACCTTCATGTGTTTGGGTCTGTAAAGTGGGAACAGCAGATTCTCAACTTTAGCGGTAATATTGTTGAAATTGTAAAGTGGTGTCTTCAAATCTTGGAAAGACACAGATCTACCTGCACACATTCTATACAGAATTGTCCCTTAATGCATAACTGATTTCATTGCAGATGACATACCCTTTCAACTAACATCCACCACAGTTTAATAGCATAAAATTGACATGTAATACTAGCCACAAATTATCAATACCTAAATCAAAGCATTTGAGAATACACTCACATTTTCTTTTATTTACTGCAGTGTAGTTGCATGAGACCAGCTGTATATCAGAACAGTAAATAAAGATGCTTCACCATGCCCCACTGCCAGTGGAGAACAATTCAGCCTTGGACAGACAAAGAACATTGAACATGAACCAACAAGTAAATGGAACTGTGATTAACTTCCTTTTGTCCTCTTCAGTTGCATTTCATTTTAAGCTTTAAGGACATTATGGAAACTGAGAAGCCGTTGCAAAGACACATACAGCTCACTAACTGCAATGGCAAAAACTGGATAAAACTGGTTCATAACTGGCTAAAGTAAAAGCAACCTATCATTTTAGCTTTTAAATACAGCTTGCAGCTAACCTCCCGTAGTGGCTATCTGTGCATCCCACTGTTCTAGATGTGCATAAAAATCAAACTATCAAAATTACCAAGCACTCATGCTATAGCTTTATGAGATACCAAACTTAGGTTTCAACCTGTGCTGCCCAGATCTGCAGCACCCACCAAGATTCAAATGCAAAGGTCATGAAGATAATGACTCCTGATCCCAATTATCAAACCAGAACAAAATCAGCCACGGAGTTGTTTATGAACCATTCTTAACAGTGATTGCACTCAGCATTCTTAATGACTGAAGGAAATAGAAGAAAATAAGCCACTAAGTTTTTACAAACTTGAAGAGATACTTCAAAGCAAGAGAACTTCAGAACACCCTAAAGACAACTTGAAAAGTCCCCTCTTCCAAAAAACAAACAAACAAAAAACAAGGATCAACACACATTTCAGCTACAAGAGTCCATAACACACAGCTATGGCAAAAACACTAAAAAGGGAAACATTTGACGATGCTGTTCCACCCAAAACAAGCTGCAATTACTCTACAACCAGTATGCCTGGTCCTCTCCACTTTGCATGAGAACAGAGGATGGAAGTAACATAGGCTTTCTGGGCAACCTGTTCCCACACTTAACCCTCAGTGCACATCAGCCACATTGCTGCAACTTTCAATCATCTCTCTCTACTGTGCACCTAAAAATAGAGCCCCACACCTAGACCTATACCCTAAACTCTATAACCTCCCACTAGGTATCTGAAGACAATGAGTAGATCCTCCATGAGCCCTCTCACCCTGTAGAAGGCCACAGCTCTCATCCTCTCCTTGAACGCCATGTACTCCAACACAGTTGCCTTGGGCTGCACATGCTTCATTTTTGCAGTATCCTTCTGGCAGGACCCAAAATTGGTCATAATACTCCTGGATTTAGTTTCGTGACTGCTGAGTATAGGGGAAAATCTCTTCCCTCAACTTGCCAGCTATGCTCTCGCTAATGCAACCCAATACACCGCTGGCTTGCACTGCTGCACAGGCACGCTGCCGACAGATTGTCTACTTGCTCTTCACCAGGATGCCAAGGTGCTTGTCTGCCAGTACAGCTGCATGGGGTTGTTCCTCCTCTCAGAAACAAGTCTTCACAGGTCTTGGTTGAAATTCATGAGGTTTCTAAGAGTTTTCCTCCACCCTGTCCTTCTGAATGGCAGACCTACCCTCCAGCTTGTCAACTGCTCCCTCCACTCATTACGTACTTAATTCTATTTCTTTCATCTGTAATTAGATATAAAAAGGTATCTAGAGTTATCTTAAACCAGCCTGCTAACAAGGAATACATTTGGTACATGTAAAATGGTATCAGAAAACCACAGATTAAAAAAGAAACGTGATGCATCAAGGGACAGAAGTCATACACTGACCAATATGGCCTAATAACTGTGGATAACAGCAAGGATACATACAAGGAAAGTTTTATGACTCATGACATGTCTCATAACAATTAATATGGTCTGAAGAAAGAACGCTGTTGCAGCTTGTCACAGAGCCCATTGAAGCTCTGGTTTGGCACCACAGATTTTTCCCTGCTGGCACAGAGCCCCTCCATGCTGAGGAACAGATGACAAATGCTTCAAGACATGCAGAGATGAACTTCCTCAGTCATACCAGTACTCCTTTACATTATTAATTCTTCAGTCATTACCACAAAATATTTTATCAATAGCTGAAAAAAGCTTCACAACCTGAACAGTAGGACTTTGAACTGGAAACATGACATCCACTCCATCCCCACTCTGAAATCCTATGAGTTTTCTACAAGCTTGGTGGAATGAAAGATGAAAATTGATTTCCTATCATCCCTTTGGATTCAAGGAGGGTATCCAAAGGATTCCGAAAATTTTTATTTTGGAGAAAGCAAATAAATAAGCCAAGTTTTCTCAGGTCCATAGCAAGCAATAGACATATTTCAAGTTTCCCTAGCAAAAAGAAACAAGAATAAAGTCCTCAGTATTACAAGAACTATTCTTCTATTCCTCCCAGGTTAAACTTCTCTTAAAAAAAAAAAAGCAAATGATATGAGAAAAGAGTATTTATCCTTTCAACTCATTTAATCATTAAACCAAAAGTCTGCTTGTGGGTACTAGTCTTTACCATCATGTTCATCAACAAAGCTTAGTTGATCCTTAGTAATTCATGCAGTCTTTCAAATGACAAGCAACAAAACAGGACAAATCCCTTTACGATGCATGCTTCACTTGATTTATTCTTTACTGCAAGACTACACATGGCTCAAAAGATAGTGAACGTCATAAAGTAATCTTCAAAAAGGAAGAAGTTCTGTCGCACTCAAGATACATGGCTGAAAGTCAAACTGATTACCACTGAACTCACAGCAGCATTTAACATATCAAAGAGCCTGTAAGGACATCTGCACTACACGCTGGCCCTAAGTTCAAGCTTTTCCCTCTCACTATACTCATGCAGTGAATTGCCAGAAATTCCCAATAGTTTTCCCTAATATCTTTCCCCCAAGCTTTTTTTAGCTCAAGCAAGCCTGATAGCAAGCCTAAGTAGGAAATTAGCAATGTTTTTCTTCCACAAAGATTCTAATATTTGGGATTTCCTTCATCTTCCAACTTAAATTCTTTATTCACTACGGGACAGCTGTTAACAAGATGGGGACACATGTCAGTAGCAACCATGAAAGCTCACATACAAAGAGCTGATTACATTGTATTCTTATCTGAGTTGACATTTAGCAACATATCACAATACCTATCCTGAACAACTTTGACTAGTAATTCCAACATCAAGAATGAGTCAAAAGCTTTCTAGGAGGCCTTACTATCAGATAAGGAAGCAGGACTGGAGTCTCAAGGTGTTAAAACAACAAAATAAAGGCAGAAGCTGAGGGTGCTGCGCAGAAGCTTCTTGTTGCTGAAAACTGACAAACATCACAGGGCTACTCTCATCTTTCAAATCTCAGCAACTACCCCAGAGCTCATACACAGAAGCAGCAGGAGTGAGGGACTTCAACATTTGAAAACTCAAACATGTAGTAAGGTGAGGAAGAACAACCATAAACATAACCATCAAGCAAGCAATTGCAAAGGATACAAGATAGGATATCTCATCACCCAAACACTATGCCCTGACTACTGGCCTCAAGATCTGGAGTTCCAAGTCAGATGCTAGAAGAAAAGTTGACATGACTCCTTAAAAGCTAGAAGTAATAACAAACAAAGGAATAATCAAAGAATTAATCCCTGATATGGAAGATACCCCTTTTGTATCTCAAGTGCAGCTAATATAAAAGGCAGGATAGCAGTGCCTGAAAAACAGAAAAAGTAAATATCACCAGATTCCCTCGGAATAAGCCTCTCAGTATCAGTATGTTCAGAGCTGATAACAGCAAGACTTAAACATCTGTACACAAAATCTCCTATAAAGCAGAAGCAACTGGAGATCAGAGTACTCCATAGTTAGTCAAAGACCATTCTTTACAGTTATCTTATAATCTTCATATGAGTCTCATGATATGTTAGATTTCAGAAGAATAAAGCAATTTCTGTCCCTTTGTTTTTGTAATTTCCTTAGTTGCTAGCTTATATTACCACAGTTAGAAAAGTACTGTCATGCTCAAACCACCATAAGAGGCCAATGCCTTTACAATAAGAGCTTACAATGCATGAGAAGAGCTAAGGAGCATTAACTCTCTAGAATTCTAGTTTTATCGTGTGCATCTTCTTTGCTGAAGGTTGCAGCCATGTTGCAAAAGACAAGTTCTGAACTTGAAACTTTTGTTTAGCTATTGGGTGTATACACATTGCATCTGTGAGATACGTGTATAAGGGTATTTTACATGTAGATGAATATTTTTATTGTGCAGTTTTATTGTTCCCTCTCACTGCAAAGTAACAATCTTTGTTTGCCTGTTCTGCCTCCGCATTTGCGCTGAAGAACCAAATGAACCCAATCTCAGGATCAGAGAGCATAAGCATTAGGAGTAGGAGAATATAGATATATAACATCCTGGTGTTTTCCTCAAATTTACTGTTTTCATATTTGGAAAAGCTAGTCTCTTTTCTTTTCCATTCCTCTCACAAGTGATAATGGGCAATCAATTCAAAAAATATGCATTTGGAATATTATAAAATAAAAGCTACAAAATGCATATGGCACACCCACAGCCCTGGAAAAGGTTTAAACATACTTTGAGTGCATTTAGTCACCTTTTCTCCCACAACCTTCAGTCATCAGGATATTTTAGAGATCCCGGGCTTTCGTTCACCTATCCTATCAAAGCTAATTGCAGGCATGCTGTTTCTCAACCGAAAAGAAGCTTACATATTCTTTATTAACTACATATTAAAAGGTTTCTCATCTCAAATCATCCGCAAATATTCTGAAACAAAATCCTGTGAGATCAATATTTACAATACAGTGGATATTTTGCAATAGTAGACACATTCAATCCTTCATCTTGTCAATTTTCATCATCCATTTTGGGATAAACCAAGTAGCATAGAACATGCAGATATATTCTTCTAAATCAGAAACTTAAAAAGAAAGCACTCCAGGAATTTAAATGAGTAGTTTTAAAAGCATTCTGCCCGAAATTGGAGATTCTTCTGGAGAAGAATCCTGTAGAGAGGGCGTGCATGTATGAGTACACTTTTTAAAGACACCTACCTAGCAATACACAAATTCTGCCATAAGTTGCATCCTTAGTGACACCTCAGATTCTTCAGTCACCTTAAGCAGTTCTTATCCTCAGTAACGACCCCAACCAGCAGCAAGGCCGATACTTTTGTTCTGTTCTTGCAGGGTGCCTTGTCTGATCAATTAAGGGCATCTACACCCGAGTTAGTCACCTCAATCTCCTTTGGAAACAACAGCATAGAGCACACCATTCCCAGGGTGCAGTTCACCTTACCCTGACATACATGGCTCATACAAATCTAGAGACGCTTGGCGTACTACTGCTGCTCTTCATTAAGAGTTGCAGGAGCAGAGGCCTAAGGGCTCCCTTAGAAGAGCAATGGCTACCCAGTAGATGAGATTAAATCCACTTTTCCTCTTCAAGGAAATGAAGAGAGGGGGCCAATTTCATTAATTACTGAATTCTTTATACAGACAGAAACTCAAACTTACGTAAAAGCTACAGACCTAGGAAAGACAAGACACTGCCTATGCTTCCAGGTGAGCACAGTGAGTCTTTTTAATGCCTTTTGCTAGTCCCAGTACAGATCACAAGGCCCAGCCACTGCTCCACCTACAATTCGTTCTTTTTTCTTCAACCACCCAGTTACTTAGGTAGTCTGAAACCTAAAGCACATTNAAAAAAAAAAAAAAAAAACAATGATATTGCAATACTCAACACATTCCTTACATTAAAGTTCACCAGAAGAATCCAGCAAAACGCAGTCTGCCTACTTTCACGAAGTACTCTAAACAAAAAACAAAACCACACACAAGCCACATCTTTCTGTCCCAAAACACAGCACCCACTTTCCCATTACTGCGCACTGAAGAAGAGCGACAGCGGCCGGGCAGTCCCTGGGGACACGAAGCCCGGCCAGGCCTCCGAGCGCAACGGGACGCCGGCCGGCACCGACTCCCGCTGGCCGAGGAGCCCTGAAGGCAGCCCTGATGTGCCCCCCTCTTGGCTGCAGCAGCGAGAGCCCCGGTGCCTCCCTGGGGAAGAACCACCGGGCAGAAAACCAAACCCCAGCTCCCAGCTCACATTCCACACCTCCCTTGTCAGACAGAAGGGATAACGCAAGGCCAGAAGGCAGCCTGAGAGTACAACAGAAATACAACCCGCCTTTCCTTCATCCC
This sequence comes from Chauna torquata, assembly GCA_013399475.1. Taxonomy (NCBI): domain Eukaryota; kingdom Metazoa; phylum Chordata; class Aves; order Anseriformes; family Anhimidae; genus Chauna; species Chauna torquata. The sequence goes on along the minus strand of VXAL01014083.1, from coordinate 149,008 downwards.
AAGCAAGAGAATTAGATTCCAACTTCAATCCACAAAATGTCAGTCGAAACATCATTACACAAAAATCTTTTACATGATCTATAGTGTTACACAAGTCGTAAGTCTTTTCAAAATAGGTACAAGATCACCAGTAATTGAAAATTACGATATTTAAAAAGCACAGAAACGTTTAGTGTGTTTGACATCCATGTGTTCCTACTTAAATTAACATCTGGCACTCAGAAAGATGGAAATCTGGAATTCTTTTGAACAGAACCTTTTTTAATTTTGACAGATGGAACACGTTTCACTACATATGGCTTCTCGAATTTCTCTTTGTATTATATCCAGCTTAAAACACAAAAATAAATTTTGGAGGTTTAGAAACTTCAAAATCACATCACGCAAACGGATCAGTAGCTCTGCTTTATGTTTAGGCATACAGAATTGTCAGCATAGGTTTTCTTTTAGTGACTTACTGAATGAATATTATACATCCAATAAAAAAATCAAGTGCTCTGTGCATGTACACTAAATACTGCTAGACTATACATCCTGTGCAAAACCACATATAACTATTTAAAATCCTCATTACTATTGACATACTAACTCCGAAAATTATTCAACAGCACCATGCTTGCAAGTCGCAGCATCCAGTCATTAGAATTTCAGACAGAAAGCCTGATTCACAGAAAAATTCACGCCACATCAGCTAGTCACCCAGTCATCTACCTGACAGGCATTTTCTCTGCTCAAAACCCCCTCTCATTCATAAAACACTCACACTATTTTGCAGCAATTTATTTTCTTAGTCTATCCTTGAGTCTCATCAATTTGAAAACGTACACAGGACATCATCCCATCAGAGAGAGAATCCATGTAGAAGAGTAATTTGCAGCATATCAAAAGAAAACAACTGATTTACCCCAGGTCTGAGGCCTGGCTGCCTTTAATATTTGCACAGTAACTGTTCTACCGAATATGCAAGAACTCCTCCTGAAGAGATCAAATCAATGTTTTAATCTACTTTGTTGTACTGCTTAAAATTGTGCAGTTTATGATCATAATGACAACATCTACTCTTTGTCATGTTCTTGAGCTAATCTTTTAGCCATATAAAAAAGTGCAACAAAACCAGGATTTATACTGTCACACAGATCGGTATGGAAAAGTTCTACAGATATTACAATAAACGTCACAGTCCACATGGTAATCTTTATTTCCTCATAAAGATCTTCCACTGCAGACAGCTACATTTGCTGTTATTTGTTACGCAATCTGCCACTATCAAACCAAAAGCCACCCGTATCATTACCTAAAGTCAGAGGGATTTCTAACTCTCCAACAACCAGCATGCTTTTTGCTCAAAAAGATCACTTATGCATTTACAAAGTTTAAACTTCCGTACATACTGTTAAGTTGAATTCTGCACATGCAAGTGAGTTAAAAATATTAAAAAAATAGAGTTTATTCTTCTACTTCCTGTCCACGTAAGTGTAAGGCACTAAGATATTCTGTTAAGTAACCACATGTTGGTTTTTTTTGCACTCTCTCGTGACACTTCTGCATTTGCATCCCCTTGAGATGTTAAACTAATTTATTTAGCCAGAAAGGCCTGCACCAAGACCCAAGCAAAGGGTTCTTGGCTCTGTAAACAGTAACTTCAGTAGGAGTTTTGCTGTAGTCAATGAAAACTAGTTATTTTCCTTTCCTTTTTCTCCTCCCAGAGCAGGTTATCAGGATGTAGTTTGCCTTGGAGACTTTAGAACAATTCACTACAGTAAAAATTTACCAATAACTCAAATTTAAGTCATACTGTTCACTGCATGCAGTATGAACAGGAAAAACGCTGACTAAATTGTACACTTCTGAGCATTAAGGTTGTTAAGAAGCTAAGTCTGAAAAAATAAACTAATCACAGGACACCACTAACAGCTAAACTGGAACATTTGCTACTTGGTGGCCAACATTTTAACGTGCATACAGCAAAGAACAAAGCTATCCAAAGCTCATCTAGCCCATGGTACACAAGATTTCTGTGTTCTAGTGGCCACCTTCTTAATGAATAATATATTTATCACTCCGCTTTCCAGAGATTTTAACATTGATATTTCCCCACCACCACCACCCCAAAAAAATATAAAGCTATAATCGCTGTAACTTTAGTTCTTAATTAAATTACACGAGGTGTGCTTAGGCAACATAAATGGGCTAAAGCACCTAACCTCTTCTGCATATAAAGCCTGACCGACTACTGTAAGAGCTTGTGTAATTACAGTTACGTTACAGACACATAAATAAGCCTTCCCTCTAATTCTACAAGCGCTCATTAAAGATCAGTTGCATTGGCCTAATTAATAGCAGTTCTTCAGCAATTGATCCTGCTGCTGTATTATGGTACCAGTACGGTACCTAGCTGACTTTGTTACTACTTCCACTGTAAACTCCCTTCTTTGCATTTTTTTTTCTTTTTAAAAAACATTCCCAGATAAAAACCAAAAGACCAAAACCAAGGAAATTAACATTTGAAGGAACTTGTGGGAACATGAGTAACATTTGATGGGAGCAATTTGGGATACAGTTAAGGAAAAAAAACACATGGAAAAATCTTCACATTAATCGTAATCTAACAAAGAAAACAGGATTGCAATTACCATTAGAAAACAAACATCTGTAACATAACTGTAACAGCCACTTTTAAAAAAAAGTGTACACAATTTAGCTGTACTAATCTAATTAGGACAATCTGATTTCAAGACAGTTTTCCCTAGTCTCCATTAGGAAGGATGGCAACAACTTACTATTAGATTTGAAAAGGTTTTAAAAGATTTTGATGTCAGAGATTTGGATGAAATGAAAAGGATGCATGACAAAAATTCATTATTCTAGTACAACTACCCTAGAAGAAAGTGTTCTAACACTGGATCCTATCTTCCAACAAATCTTTCCCTAGATCAATTATTTTCTTTATATACGTTTGAAAGATGCAGTCAGACTTGAAAAACAAATACATCGTTGACTAGAGGCCGAGTAGAACAGCACATCCACTGTAACCTCCATAAAAGCAAAGAATTAGAAAACTAGAAGCGTTTTTTAAATAACTCCAACAGACTCTTCGCAGTATGGACCAAGATGTTGTACACATGTAACTCACTAGCACCCTGCTAAGACTGTCTGTCCTCTACATCCCTACCCTTCGGCTAGGAAATGTGCTGTTCTGCAGTCATATACTGGAAATTAACCCATTAAACAACTGCTTAGGTATAAAACAGGTACTTGCAAGCTTACAAACAGAAAGCTACCTACCTTCTATTTTCAGTTACTGTATCTTATTTGCTTATTCTGCAATATTTTCCATGCTGCCTTGCCAAGTAAGTTACAAACTTGCTTTTCAATTCTGAACACCAACGGCAGAAAGCCCAGACCAAAGATTTCTTTGGAAGTTCCTCCTGGAGGAGCTAGGTAAGTCTGAAGAAGAACAAGACAACTTTCTCGGTCAGACGCCTCCTACTGCCTTAGACACCACTGAATTCACCCCCGTGGGCAGTCTCGGTGATTTCAGCGGTAACATAACCACGCATTACCCACGCCGAACAAGAGCGAGCACCTGCTGCTCGCAGCACCGTAACGCCAGAGGCCAGGGAGCACGCCGCGCCGCAGCGCTGCTCGCGGGGAGTCGAGCGCAGAAGGTGCAGTTACCAGTGCTCTGTTTTCTACGTTTTCTTCATAAAGTAATAAACAGAAGAAAGGACACGGGCTATGCGTGTACACTAGATTCTCTGACAACTGAACAGGAGCTATGCCAGCTACGTTAAATAAGTCACTTTCCTATATTACCCATATTTTCATTTGACAGAACACTTCCTGTCACCTGGGGAACAGGTGCTTATTGACTAAACTTTGTTTACACAGTACTGAAGAAGAGAGAGAAATGATAAATGTTGAAAACCACAAAGTGGCATGAGTGACCTACTCAGACACCCATGCTATGCAGTAAACTAGTCTCTCAAGAGAAGTTAAGGGATTATTTAATACAAAACTGAAAGCTACCAAATTTAGAGATCACTTCTTTCAAGCTGTTGCCTTTTGAGCATTATGAGTTCATACCTAAAAGAATTACGAGCTATGTTGATCTGATGGAAGAAGTAATCAAGTAAATAAAAACAACAGCTCACAGAACGGATTTATGAAAAAAATAAGTCTTAGGAGGGATTTCAAAAAGAGCTCATTCACAGTTCAGCATGGCACATTCACTAACATAAGACTAACTTAAGCCTGTTCTGAGTACATCACGTCCTTCATCCCAGAGAAGGAAACAAACGTTATCATCTACATGTCCTATTCTTTCTGTTCTATGTGCAAGCAAAGGGATTCAATCTTTCTTAAAAGCAAATAAATTGCACCAAATGCTGCTAGAAGGTAAAAGCAAATCCTTAACAGCAGGAGCAAACCAGTCTCTCCAGCACTTCTCCATCCTATGCTATGCTTGCAGTGAGGCACATCCCAGCAAGACCACCTTTGCCCAGCCAGCCTTGAGGTTGCAGAGCACGCTAACATCCCCGCCATGAGGTCTGCATTCTATTTCCCCTTCCTGTTTTAGCAGGATATTTAAATATTTGCCTTTTTGCTACAATTGACACGACAGATTGCTTACTGCTTTTGTAGATGTATACTTCCACTTAAGTGTAACAGTGAATGCGAAACAGTAAATCCTTCACAAAACCATCTTGCAGACTGCACCCTAGGCCAGAACTGTCTGCAATTGTTTCCACAAGCTTGAGTTCTGTTTTCAAAAATCTGAATTTAACAGATTGTCCAAAGTTTTTCTCCAAAATGAAAGATCAGAAAACAAGTATTACAATAGCCACAATTTGCTCTAACATCCAAGTAAAAGCCAGACAAAACAAAGGCAAAAACACACACGTATCAGGGAACTTCAGTGACAAGCCAGCCTTCCTTACGCTGCAGACCTACCTACACGAAGCAATGCTTTAGTTAGATATAAAAGGAAGACTCCTCAGCCAAGTCCCTTTGAAGAGGATACGCTATAGCCACCAATTCTACTCAAACTACCCATTATATACTTTCACTAAGAAGGGTGATTGGCAACAGTTTCATTTATATTCTTTCATCTACCTCTTTCACCCATCATCTGTTCTGCAGCTGGGGTCTCAGGAAGGGAACTTTTTCCCGAACGCAAAAAAAAAAATTAAAATTCAGCAACAGTGACAGATAAGGACAAATAAGCTAGTATTTTTGAGATCGCTTTTTACTGATGCGTGTTAAAGATTGGAACAGACTAAAGTTTTTTTTTTTTCCCCTCTAGAGAGTTCCTATAATTAATTGCACACATCACAAGCAACAGAACTTTGCTGGATTATTTATCTAGATCGTTAACTGTCACAGCAGATATATTTCCACATCACTTAAGCGTACTTGTCCTTTCTAACAATTTAGGTTCAAAGCAATCAAAGTGCTGCTACAGTGCGTACTGCATCTGCTAAACAATTCTTTAGTTACAAGAAGGAAAAAAAAAGAATATGAAAGCCTGTTCCAATCAACTCTAAAACCGAAATTCTCATTGTTTAAAGATAAGGAAAAAATTATTTCACAACACTATTTGCGCATTAAAACACACTCCGGGAATTCCTGATTATATACAGAGAACTTGTCAGCACAGCTCCATTCTTACTACGCAAGGACTGCTCCAAGGCCCCTCCCTACGCTACTTCTTCATTCGATGGGAAGTCATCAGCACACTGCAGGAGAACTGCAAACGCATTTCCTTGCTAGATCTTTGGTTTGTCCACACTTCAAGAATGGGAGTCTCGAAGGAAGAGTACATAACTTCTGTGAGATTATTTGCAAAGCTTTAAAGGAAGAGTGCATATAGAAAAAAAAAATGCACACACGGAAACATGATTGCAAACTTACAAAAACGTACTTAAATTCACAGCCTTTTCTATTGCCCTTTCAGAAATCAGTTTCTAAACCTCAAGTTTCCAAACATGAACTGATCTGAACAAGAGAAGTTTACAAAACACAGCGACGCAATAGGCCACCCTTGCTTCAGGTTTTATAATTCAAAGATTTCTTTATCTACTGGGGAAAGAAATCATGCCTTACTATGAAACAACACACCACATGTCTGATGCGACTCTTTACAGCCAGTACTATCATTACATCAGCAACTCAACAGCAACAGCCTATGCTACCTTCACATGCATTTTAGGTAAACTAACAAACCTTTCTTGGATTCAGCCAACTATGATACTCCCAATTACACATCAAAGCCAAAAAGAGATCAACATGACCTTCATGAGAGGCAGATAAGCAGGAAAGCCATGTCTCTGAAGCTGTATGTAGTAGTACATTTTAAAAGATTCAAATTGTTCCCCACGAAAACAGGGATTTGGTGACTCAGGAACTCTGATTCATCCGCTTCCTCCCAGTTCTCTCCATGGCTATAAGTAAAGTGCAAGTAAACTATGACACTTCCGAACAATAAATGCCTCCCAACAGGTTCATTTAACTGCTCCAGCAGGTGTACTGATGGGAAGGACAGACTGCACCCACCTGTTCAGCAAGGTCAGGAGATAGCTGTGGCTCTGCCTTGCCATAAGCTGAGGAATACAGCACAAGGACACTGCTCCCTGCAGTAATGCTGAAACTTACAGTGGCCTTGCTCTACATTAGCGTATATACCGACCCTCAATAAAACCCCTGCAGCAAACGTCGTTGAGAAGGTTTCCGAGTATTTGGATTAGGTGAATCACATGAACGCATCCCAATGACCAAAGTTATAACAGTAAATACTAATGAATAACAAAAGATATGAACTTTTTTTTTTTTCCAGAAATACTGCAAGATTTTTACTTCATGATTTTAACCACTTCCTAGCACTTGAAGATGCTTTGGTGGCATCAGGCAACTTCACCATAAAATTTTCTGCAGCTTCCTCAAAGGTAATAGTGTTAGAGGCTGTCAGAAAGACCTTAATGTATTAGAAGACCCTGACAAAGTGCTTTTTGTAGTTTCTCTCCTTGAAGGAAAAGAATCAAGAGCGGGGGGAGAAAAGGAAAACGGTACAATGAGAATTCAACGTAACGTGAAGAGATAGCAGCACACTTCTGCACACAAATTTTAGTTACAATTTCTTGCTTTCTGAAGCGTACTCTACACTCCGCAGGTATGAGTAGTCAAAGAGAATTATATTTAATCATACAGTTCTATGGTTAAATTAAACCCATCTAAGATTGCATTGTCACCGAATGGGAGAGAGCCACAGTAAAGTCAGTTGTGCCAGCAAGCACATATAATAGCAAGCATGTCCAGCTCCGGGCAAAGTTTTGTGGAACAGCTTAGCCAACCCAAAAGCTCACTGCTACTCAAGCAGGAGGTACCCATTGCCTTGCTTCTGGCAGCAAAGTTTCCTCCTCCTCCTCCTCCTCCTCCCCCCCATAAGCTTTAGGAGGCTTGCTACGCTGACTCAACTCACAACCTAGCAGAAAACCACCCCACCTCTTCTGCCAGGGCAGCGAGTTCATAGGAGGATCCAATAACACATGCCATGGCCACCACAAAAAAACGTGGCAGAAGCAGCCAGGGACAAGCTGGCAGCAGAGATGGGAGCAAAAAAGAGAAGAACAGGAACTCCAACTTTTGCCAGAGTTGCAAACCATTCAAGCCTTCTTCTCCAACTTCCTCCGCGTCCCAGAACCACATGACTGCTAAAGCTGACACAGAGAGGAGGCACAAACACATAGCCACAGACCAGAGGAAGACAGACTGTCTCGCAACAGCCAGAGCACTAACCCAGCCCATGCCGACCACAGAGCCACAGGACTCCAAACACGGGCTCAGCCCAGGCCAGGAGGGACACAGCGGTGACACACCGCATCAAGTCGCAGAGCTGTCTGCCTCGCCAGCAGCAAGCAGGATTATACCAGGCACGTAAGGTGGGCCTGCGTGCGCAGATCGAGCCCCACATCCACAGAAGCAGAATTACACTGAGTACGTACAAGTGTGCATCATATACACAGAACGGATAAAAGCACGGGAAACGATCAAAGGGAAAGCTGCCCAACATAAGCAGAAGCAAGCTTAGAGCAATGACTGACAAGCGGTCACTCGAGAGGGGGATAACAAGAGCGTGCGCCTTGGCCTGACAACGGGAAGTAAGGTTATACGGAGTTTGTTCAGGACTTGCACCCCAGTAACTGCCACAGGGCAGGCGCAGCCGGGAGGCGCTGGGAGCAGCGGGGCGAGTGCGACGGACCGCAGGCAGGCCGCGGGGCAGCTCACGCTCTCGAGCCCGAGCGGGCGTTGCCGAGGCTGCGGAGCGCTCCCCGCGCCAGCTGCCTGCAGCACCTCAGCCCCGCCACATCTGCTCCAACGGGGCGGACCCGGCAGCGCT
>VXAL01014083.1:123403-139974 GCA_013399475.1 Chauna torquata | reverse complement strand
GGAGGTAGCCAACCGCCTGGCGTCGCAGGGATCACTTCCTCGTCGGGCTTCAAAAAAGTGACAGCCGAGTAAGCCAACGGGGAAACTACCATTGGCCGCTCACCGATTGGCAAACTCCGTTGCCACGGCGACTCTAAGGGCCAATCCCAGCCCTCATAAGTAAGGAGGGGGCCGCCCCAGCGCTGCGATAGGCTGAACCTCCTGTCGCTCGCNGCCGTTCCGGACGCTCGCCTGTACCAGCGGGAGGGCGGAGAGGGCCGCGCCGGGCCTCGCCCCGTGCGCGCTGAGGACGGCGGGGCGTTGCAGGAGCGGCCGCTCCCGTCAGGCCTGGCGCCGCAAGCAGGTGGTACCGAGCCGCGGGCCCAGCCCCGCGCTGTGCCGGGAGGCTGGCGGCGTTCAGCCTCCGCTCCTCCTCCCCGCACCACGGCTCTCCTCTCCGTTTCTCATCCCTCTCTGTTCTGCTCCCGCTGCCCGTTCTCCTCCTCTGACGTCCTCTCGGTGCCTGGAGATAAGGTGGGCCACGCGGGAGGACGGAGGAGGACGCTGGACTTCGTTCCTTTCCAAGAAGCTTGACTGCCTGCTGTAACGCTGCTGTCCCTTCCTCGGGTAAGGTGTCCTGTCACAGAGGCGAGCTAAAGCTTCCCAGTTTACTCAGCTGTGGTTGAGGGTTTCAGCTTTTTTCTTTTTGACTGGTGAAAAGGGCAGATCCAAACTAAAAGTTACATAAATGACATGATTGTATATTTTTGTGAGCTGTCTGACAGAAAAAGAAGCACATGAAGAAATTTCCGTATCACTTAGGCTGCATACATTGTGAAATCCACTTTTCAACTAAAGCGTTCAATTGAAAATAGAGCCCAGCTCTTCCCTGAAATAGTTCTGCTTCCTCAGGAGTAGTTGGTGTTAGTCATTTTAAATTACTCAGAGTGAGCAATGCTTACCGCATAGAGAAAGACTAGAGTCTTACTATATCCTACAACACGCAAAGAAAGTTACCTTGAAAAACACAACATTTGTCTTAAATTTATGATTCCAGTTCCCAGGGCTACCCTCAAATCTAGGTGGTAAGTTTAAAAAATCTTGTACAAACTGACATATGTCAAACCTAAATTAAACATGAGAGCCCTTCCCCATTTGCAGCAATGAGGAAACTGCACTATTGGTTTAAGTACTCATCTATATGAACACACCTGCAAGCCTTACAAGAGCTGTCAGTTTCTTCTAAAAAGCTGCAAGAAGTCAAACCAATACATCTAGTATTAGACAGTGCCATAAAGTGGTAAAGAAAACAATTGTATTTATTTCTTTTGTGACACTTAACATTGTTTTCAGACAGAATAATTACATTTGTGAGGTGGTTTCATAATAAACACAAAACAAAAGCATGTTACAGAAAAAGAATTCTGGTAAGATATACAAGTTCAACACAAGAGGCAGTTGCAAAAAAAATATTTGGAGTTTCTGTAAACTGTGCGCAACTCTGTGTAAAAAAAACCTTCAAGGACAGAAAAACCTTAAGGACAGGGTTAAGGCTATTATTTGCAAGTGATCTTCCTACTGGAAGCATTCTGAAAATATTTTCCCTAAACAGGATAGATCTTCAGGGCTTAAATAAACCTGTGAGAGAAACTTCACAACTATGATGCTGTGGGTTTCCATTTCCACATTAGTGAGAGAGATGCATGCATTTTGTTTCCTCTTTACCAATGAGCCTTTACCATATCACCAAATTAAAACCTGCATGCAAGCTACGCCCCCATCAAATGAAAGAAGACATTTCCTCTCTTCTGTCCCCAGTCAGCAGGGAGCTAAAATTAATATTTCCAATATAGAACGAAATCAGACATCTCTCTAAAAACAAAATAAAGAGCAGCTATAAAGAGGATCTGTAGTACCTGCAAAGTAAACTTACCTATTTTAGCCTTTAAAATACATGAAGGTGTAAGCCGGGATAGAATCAAGTAAACCAGCCTCTCATTTAAAAGAAGTGTCAGGTATGTTGGGTTACACTCCAGATAAGTGATACGAAGTACGAAGAGAATTTTTGCTAACAGTGAAAAAAATGAAGAGGGCAACAAAGCCTTTAATAAAACGCGTAACTAAAATCAGTACAAGTTCCTGCCAAAACTGCATCTAACTAAATCTTGGGGTTGTGCAGAAAAAGGGAGATCGCCTGGACTGCTTAAGATCTGAAAGATGAAGGGACCTATATATTCCGAGATTTCATTTAAAACTACCTTCATGTATTTATGTATGCTCCACCTTCCTTAAAGCTGCATACCCATTTCAGCTAGGATATTGGAAATCATTACAGGAAAGGTCTTTATTGAAAGTTAACAAAGGAGGCTTTTTATTTGTTTGTTAAATGAAATGCTTTGCAGGCATTGTAGGTTACAAAGTACCCACACTGAGCGCTAAATAAAGATGAAGTCTTGGACACAGAAATCATGGCAGGGAAGAGGGCAGAACTTTAGCTCATGTAAGAGCTATTTCTGATGGATTCTGCTTTAATTGTCGATACAGGCAATGCTTGACTTTATCACAAAGTAAGAGTAATCTGTTTCAAAAGCATCACAGAAGACAACTGTGTTATCCATACACATTGGTCAACTCTTGACCCGCTCATGCTCCAATCTCAAAGTCACACAGCTTTGCTACATGCTACTGCTCGCAGTAGGACTTTCTGCCTTAGCTGGGGCAGACCAGGCCATCAGCAGCTGATCTGAAACACAGGTTGGACTGCAAAGAGCTCAGCACATACCAACAGTCTGAACACTCCAAGCTTATAAAGGGTCTAAACTCTGAATTTTGAAATACTTTGAGAGCCAAGTTTAAAGCTACAACAAGGGACTTTAGGAGTCATAAGCATCTAAATTCTTACTCTTTGCCACTGTTTACTCTACAGATATTGTTTGATACAAAAAGAAATAGCATCCTCCATATTGAAAGAGTTGCATCACCACACTAGATTGAATTCGGAGTTCAACTATTTCTTGTGAAAAGACACTACTGATTTTAATTCAGGCCCTTAGGAGACTAAATATCCCACAACTGACAACCCTGTTACCTATAAGGAGAGGAGATACCTGGGAAAGGCACACTACCACACCACTTAGCACAGCGCAGATATCTTTAGCGATACATCCACTCTAATTATTATTCCTGTATAAATCTCGCAAGTAACAGCATTCTTTTGCTTTATTCACTCTCAGTTTTTCTAGGATTTCATGAAAGCTCACACTTGAGAATTCAGGTAACTGTAAAATAACTTTCATTCCTTTATTCAAACTTCACATATACAGTGGACAAAAAGACATTTTAAAATAGATCCATATAATTATATGGATTTTGCAACATATCAAATTCAAACCAAAATTAAGATATACACTGTACTCCATAACCAAGCTAAAGCTTAAGTGTATACTTCATTTTTGTAATAAAACCCAGGAACTATTTTGAATACTAGAACATTCATCAGTCAAATTCCATCGAGTGGGAAGTTGTTTACAGCAATGTGGAGGTTCAGAATCCCTCTTTACAAGGGCTATACAACCACATTGTAAACGAGGATTTGAATTAGGCAGTTTCCCTTCTACTCTTCCAAACAGCCTTCATTTTGCTAAAGCAGCTGCTGGATGCAGAAAGATTTAGACCAGTGGTATTCAGTATGCAGGTTACAAACCCCAAACAGATCACCAGCAGTTGTCATTATATAAAGAACAGACAGAGCCTAAACTCAGCCCATCTTCATAGTCCTGATGTGGATTTTCCTTATGGATGGGTGTTTTTCTTCAGGTGCTAGTAGCGCAAGCACACTTCATGCAACTAAAAAGGACCAAAAGTTTGAAACAAGAGCCAGAAGAATAACAGTTGTTGTGGCTGTAAGAGAAAAGCTGGAGGGAACTTTCGTGTTCTCAAGATAAACCAAGAGAGCTCCAAAAAATATCCAGTGGAAGAGAAAATGACAGTTAAATTCAAAGTTCAAGTTAGCACATTTCCAGTGTAAAACACTCCCTCCATCAGATGTTAGTACTGCCTTAGTCAGAAGCAAATAACTGATTCCAAATACTGCTCTGAAAAATACAGCTCTTCTTCTAGAGACTGAGAAAGTACTGGTAATAATATACTGAAATCTAGATTAAGAGGTCAATACTTTATAAAAAAAAGTTTTAAAACTTGTATAACCCCTTTTTACACCGCTTAACACATCTGATAAAATACCTTGCGTGTCAGTCTGATATATGCTGTACCGTTTAGCTCTTGAATCCCAAACCCTTCCATAAGAGATACCACACCTAGAGCACTGTCAAATAAATAGTGAAAAAACAGAGAGAGTCTGTGTTTTGAAGCATGAAGAGTAACAGTACATTACGCAAGATAATCAGCATTATACATACAGGGAATGCCATTCTGGTTGAACAGATTATGAAGCAGTATTCTCCATGAAATACTAGGCACAAGAATAAATCAATTAGACAGTTTTTTTCTGCCTAATGGACAAGTCTAAAATTAACATTCTTGGCAATACAACATTGTAACTGATATGCTTCTCAATATTAAAGAGCCTTAATTGCAAAAATCATGAAGCAATGTTTATATTTGTGTCTTTGACAAGCAGTTACAGTTCTGGACAGATTTCTTCTATGCTGCGTGCTCTACCTTCCAGCTGGTCATGAGTAGCATGTGCTGCGTAAGAAAGATTATAAAAATAGATAAATATTCACACTCATTGAATATTTAAAAAACAAAACCAAAACACCACACAAATATACTCCTGAAATCATCTTTGCTTCCCCAAAGGTAATGTTTGCAGCCCATCTTAGCAACCTACATGCTTTTAGTTTGAGAGTGCTGAAACCTCCAAAATAATTATTTCACCCTCATCTTCTGAAGAGATAGCCAATGCTATTGTTCAGCATACCAAGCACCGAATGCTTGTCAGTCCTGGAACTGGGAGGATTTAAGCCAAGACTTGAGAGATCAATTTGCAGAACTAACATAGGAGGTTTCTGAAACACAAGCAAGCATAGTACTTTTCAGGTCAAGCTTCAGTTCCAGACGAGACACTTTAAAACCAAAATAAGCTAATAAATGAAGTAGCACAGTCTGATGTGTTGCTCACTAAGTCATTCAACTCACGGTTTTGAACCCAAGAACATAAATAAATCAGAGAAAAGCTTTCTTCTCATCAGTGATTTTCACATGAAAAAGCCCACTGACTGGTTGTTTGTACATATATGTGTACCCGTACATATGTGTATATACATAAATATGCCTAAAAATTCAGCTGCGTCACACAAACATCAGAGAAAGCCACATCCAGATGATAACCTTGGCTAAAGAAAGCCAATTAGGCTTGTGCGTGAGTTAGACTTGGTCACAAGTGCAGTTTAACAAGTGAATAGCACACCTGACAAGCAGAAACAATTGGTCCATGCTCGCAGTCTTCTCACTTAAGTCATCTTCAGGGCGATGCTCACCATGGTTAAGAAAACACAATGTATTCTGTATCTATCAAAGTCCAAAAGAGCACACCCAGTCAGCTGAAAGCTAAGCTGATTGGCAGTATCTGAGTAAGTTTGTCATAGCACTGAATGCTAAATGACCCATAAAGCAGCGAACAATAGTTTTACTGCTTGTCAGTTGAACTGCTATAGATCACACCCTTGTATCTCCTGAGGAAAGATACTTCTGTGTAGCAGAAGACAGTCTGTGTTGAAATTATTATGCTTAAATCAACTTAAAGGAGGAATCTTTCCTTCAGTGATATCCAACAGATTTTTTTTTAAAGGAAAGGTGTTTGTGGAAAGGAATAAAGGTCACTATTTTGCAAGGCAAAGTCTATCACACTGTTCATGGAGTCGTAAATAGGGAATAGCCAGAGAAATTCCAGAGAAGCTGAAATGCTGAATCAACCTTAACGCAGTCTACTACAACTTTCTTCTCCTCCAAAAAGCTTGACTGGTGGAATCCACATGCACAGGACAAGGCACAGCTACTTAAGGCAAGAAAGGAACGACCCATCCATTTAAAATACTTGGTAGCCTAGGATGAAAACGGGCATAAATACACAAATAGTTCTCACCATTACTGACTGGACTGGCCATCTTCATTTCATCAGCAAGAAATCTCAGTCTGTAACCAAGAAGCGCAACTTACATTAGCAGACTTGGTGGTACCTGACAGAAGCGTTCTTAAAAACCTGTCTCAAGTCTTTAGCCCCTTCCTCAGCATAGATATAACAAAAAGGAGAGTTTGCAGAGATCAGGAGAGTACTGTTAGTTTTACTGAAAAAATGAAACAGGTAGGATTAGAGGGTAGAAAGGAGCATTGGATAAGAGAAGCAAAGAACCTCAAAGGGATCTTCATGGACAAAAACCTTCCAAGTGACAAGAGGGTCTCAAATTGCTCAAAAATCAACCCAGGAGCCAGAGGAGCCCTAGAGTCACAGCAGACCACTAAGAGACGCCTCATGTCACATTTTTATCTGAAGTGATCATCAGTACTATGGAAGTCATGCTATTCCACTGGAATAAATAGACACTGCATGCCAGCTCTCACTTATATCAATTTACAGTTGATTTATTTACATAACAGGTGAGTGGTAGCCACATCACCAGATGATCTCTCTAACTTCAGAAGAATTAAAGTCAATTAGAAGAAATTATCAAAATGTACCTAAAGATACAACATCCAGTAAAAGACAGACATTTCCTCTGCTGTTAAAGTTAAGAGCTGTTAGTTTAACAGACTGAAGCCAAAATAAGCCATCATAAAAGAGTAACTGCCTGCATCACCCGATACACTGAGTGAAGAAAACTCTCCTTCTCTGCTCTATAAGAAAGCACTTTAAAATAGAATGATTTGAAGTCAAAGAGCTCTTTGAAAGCTATCCAGATGAATTAAAATCTTTCTACACAGCCTCAGAAAGATTCAAGAGCATCCTAACACACTTGAGTCCTAAGGAGGGAATTTCAGGAACAAAAATATTATTAGCATTTTGATCCACTTCCATGAAGGAAACAACCAAATCAGAATACTGTTTAAATATCCAATTGCCTAGCATGTCAAAAAGTACAGATTAGCAATGAATCCAAGTAGCAACTTTTAAAACCAGCTATTTCAGAAGTGCTCTGTAGCTCAAAAACCTGTAATTAACATTTATAAGAGATTCTTCTGTGCCCCCTGAATAAAGATGAGAGAATTATCAAGAGATACCATCTCAAAAAAAAGTTATTCCAGTAAAACTTTGACATTAACATGGTTATGTTGCTGAACACTTATCAGCTCAGTGTAGGAATTTCTTAAAACATGGGCAGTGACAGAAGACAGTTGCTTATTAACTGCTCTGACGATTCCATCGTCCTTTGACCAACCCTGCCACAAAGAATTGCACACAATCAGTTTGAGGGCACTCAATTCACCAGCCATTACAAAAGCGAGACCAGTACTTAACCTCAGAAGAATTGATGAAGTACAGAGACTAGAAGTTATGATAGTTGACACAGAGATTAGGAGATAATGAAACACCAGGGCTTGTTAAGCAGAATAATACAAAAACAGAAGTGAAGAATTGAGAACCACATACAGTTAATGGAAAATATTTCTGTATGCCATGGCATCAAGGTGAACCAGTTAGTTAATGGACTGATAAACTGGCAAACAGTTACATTTACGGAATCAATTGTCCATGAGCAGTCTAAAATTGATAATTACCAGTTGTGGCTCAGAAGCTGGTTATGAGGCAAGGTGGAATGGACTTCAACAATAGAGATGGAAAAATGCTGCAAAGGTGTGCCTTCTGTCCACTGGAGAATGCAGCTGGGGAGCGGAGTTGCCTCTGTTTTACAGCAGAGTGCAGAGAGATGGCAGCTTCAAGCCATGGAGAAAGGTCATAAGGTTGCCTATTGGAGCCCTCCTTTCCCCTGGAGAGTGAAGTTCTAGTAAATAGCCATTATAAGGCGTATGATAGATTACTGCAGAAATTCAGTCCATTAATGGGTCTCAGACATGTATCAAGTGACCCTCTCAAAGCAATTATGAAGGCATTAGCCCTCCTGTAAGAAATAATGGAACTAAAATGTGCAATCCACAGAACTTAAAAAAAAAATGCAACTCGACAAATCACCTTTTTATTTTGTGGAATTCAAACTAATTTTAGAAGAGTTTCCAGTTCATATGGTCGTGAAAAGCAAACGTGAACCAAGTTAAACCCATGCAGCATCTTCCCAAGTCTGCAGGCTGTTCTAATGTCTCATAGCTTTGCCAAGCAACAGATGAAAGAGGCTTACAGACTTCAGATTCATCGCCACTAGTCTCATGAGCAAGAGATGTCTATCTTTTTTCATGCCAAAAACTTGTTCAATGCGCTGTTCCACACAGAGGTAGGTACTGAACAGCTGTAGTTATTCACCAGAAGGCCACCACCAAAAAAATAAAAAATAAAAAATCAAAGACTTGTTATATAGTCTCAGAGAGAAGCTTAAAGATGGCAGAGAAGGTGTCAACCTCTACAGTTTTATGAGATTCCTATCAACAGAGTGCTCTGAAGCAGGCTCCAGAAACAGCTCCCACCTAAGAGTTCCAGAGTTTCTTCCAGCAGCTGTGCTAAAAGGGAAGGCTGAGGTTCTCATCCCCTATAAAAACGATCATTACTGCTTAAGGACAAGTGATACCGAACTCCTAACAGCACAGTTTTAAGTTACCGTGAGACAGGCAGAAGTTCCTTAGATACACTGCTCTCAACAGGGAGGACGCATTCATGCTAGTTGCCCATTGCTGACTACAGGAGGGTTTGGGAGCAGAACCACAAGTGCACCACAACAGTAGGTCAGGCTCTCCCATGTGGCCGCACCTTTTAGCGTCCTGTACAGGACAACTCTCCCTTTAAAAAGGATGCTGGCAACTTCACTACCAAGAGTCAGTTATGCTGTGGAGATAGTATTGACCTGAAGCAGAGGTGTTTGTTTTCCTGTTGTGCTAAAACAAACAAAAGCCTACATGTTTAATTAACAATACTGATTGTTTTGGTACCACGCTACAAATCTACCTATCGCAACAGCATGCAGTATTGCACATTGAGCATTACATATATTCCACTTACTTCTAGTAAGAAAATAGAATACCTTCTATTCATTCTTATACTTGAGCATATTCATCCCAACAGCTGAAAGGACCACCAATACTTAAACAGAGTTTTTGATTAATCAGCACCTCACCATGTTCGGTAGCTTCTGTATTCATTGTCTCTACATCAGCAGCATCATGCATCTCTTCATCCTCCTCCTCTTCCTCCTCCTCCTCATCTTCTTCACCATGTAGTTCTCTTGCAATGAGCTGTCTTGCCAGTTTGATGTTTCGTCCTTCATTGTAGTGCATTTTTCTCTTCATTTCAAACTGTTTCTTTTTTTCTGTGGACAAAGTGCAAAGATTTGATATTTAAAGAAAATTAAAATAAAATCACTGGCTTCCTTTTCAGAGAGGCATGAGCATCAACTGCTTCCTAGGCCAGATTTATTCCTACCATGAAAGTACATTGTTTATATGACCACTCAATCCTTGTTCTTTTAAATGAGTCTGACTTACAAAAAGGGTAGTAATTAATGGACTGGAATGGCTGAAGGGCTTTTAAAAGAACCTGTCTGCAAGTAAGATGAAGTCTGAATGAAGAGAAGCATCTAGTAACAGTGTAAAAAATTCCAAAGTTTCACAAGTCTTATTTCTAAGCAAACTTAAGGACAAACCAAGATGTACTGGTGGGATAGAAGATGAACTTCTGCAGATGTCTGACTTGACTCCCGGCCAGCTACCAAAGGCTAGTTATAAGAGATATTTACCACAAGTAGAAGAAAATATTTTCCTCTTTCCCTGTGGCCTGAAACTTACATTTGTTTCATACGCCCAACACTTCCAAAGCAGGTCTCATAATTAAACTTTGCTTATTGGCAGCCCCAACACTGTTTTTCTCTTCCTCTGGAACTGTAAGGTTACACATTCAAAGTTGATGAATGGGGCCAGGAAAGATAAGAAACAATGGCTAGACAACACACTCCTGAAACCTTAGAAGTATTACTGTTTGACTTTCCTCAAAATGTTCTAGCTCAAGCTAGAACTTGTAAAATAAAATCTCTGTTGAAGACCCGTGAGGCAGTTTTCTTCGGAATAATTGTAGACTTCCTGCTGGATCCATCTACCAGCTGCTTTGAAAACAACAAAAAACAACAGCTGTATTCTCACAAGCAATTAGTAGAGTATTAATTGCAGCAGTACTCATGAAATTGCTAACTCTACCTGAAATACATTCAAATTAAGAAGTACTTCCTCATCCCCAAAACAGAAGAGCTTCTCATTTGAGGAGTCTAGGTTTCTTAAGAGGAATTCCCATACATCATGCTTGTATACAAGGGGGCAGCCAGTAACAGCAAACTCCTTTATATGTAGATCCCAAACTAAACAGTCCTGACTGAACAACTGATCTGTTTGTTTCTACTCTTTTACTTACCCTTCAAAGACTATATACCTCCATTTTCAAATGACAAAAATCTTTCTGCTAGATAGTACTTTCTCTTCCCAAGTATTTCTTACAGAAAAACTGAAACTACTTGTATATAAAAACCACACACACACAAAAAAAAAAACAAAAACCAACACCAACTTATGCCTACCTCGTTCTTCAGGTGTCAATTCTTCATCCTCCTCCTCCTCCTCACTGCTTTCCTCTTGCCTTGCTATAATCTTGGGTCCCTTACCTTCAGCTGCAGCTGCCAGTCTACATAAAGCATACAGTACAAGATTCTGAAGCATCAAGTTTTTCACTAAATAAAATACATGAAATTTCAGAACACTCGTACAAACTTTGTTCATTATTTTTGCCATATTTATGTGTACTGACAAGCTACAAGAGATGTTAAGTACCAGTGAAACTATCAAGACAGAAAACTACTTTGTTTGACTTGAAAATAGCAAAAATTCAGCACCTAGAAAAAAAAAGCAACACCTTTCCAAAAAGGAAACTACTCCAGGAAAAAGAAAATGATCTTAACATTTAGTCAATTTTCTATGACAGTACTTACTTTTTACTCAATACATCTGCTTTTAAGGGCTCATTTGATTCTGAATCACTCACTGCATCTTCATCATCATCTCCTACCATGCTTCGAAGACAAAGAGAGTAGCCTTTATCAATAATTTGCTGCTTAAAATTTGATTGATAAAACATTCAAAACATTACAATGCTTAATTAAAAGACTCCTGTAATACTTTAAAAGCTTTCCAAATTTAATTTAAATATTGATATAAATGACAATTGATATTTAGTACACAGACGTTAACTAAAAAAAGTCAATACAGGTCAGGCTTATTAATTCCATTAAAAGACTAAAACCTGATACATATAGACTTTCTAATACACATAAACCTCCAAAAAATTTACTTGGCAGTACTTCTCAATAGCTATAACCCTTTATTTAGAAGCTTCGTAAATTCAGACGTTGCATATATCCAACAGGACAGCACAGTCTGTCAGGCAGTCAGCTACAGTAAATAATACATCGTCCATAAAGTCAATTTTGCTGCAAAATTACTATGTCACCTGCCATTATTTAGGACAGCAATTCAGCATGCCTACCTGTGATAAGGAGTACTAGGCTCATCTATTTTCATCAAGCCATAATCTTTCCCTGCTGGGTGGTATGTAGCTATGATGTTCATTTCATCCCACTTCTGGGATTTTTTACTGAAATAAGAAAGTAAAGTTAATGTTTTTTATCTTCTAAAAACAATCTGTTCTGTTTTGTCACAGAAAACGAACACTGAGAATGTCTTTTGGCCTCTACTATACACTATATAAAAAGAACATACTTTGAGCATACCTGTGTGTCATAACAATAAACATGGTTACTAAACATTGCCCCCACACATACTTTTAAGTTATGACGAATTACCATTGTGACTTAACTTTCCCTAACAAATCACAGTAGTTAAATGAACCCAGTGCTATATAAAATATATTTATTCATATACATGCACATAACTTCAAGAGACTACCAGTCTTGTTCAATCACTGCCCCATTAACTGTCTGCTCTTGTTACAAGTTAATGTAAAATCATGCTTCCTCTTGTTACAACCCACAATACTTGCTGCAAAAAGCCAAATAACTTCCACCTCACCTCTGCTCAGTGGGCTGCTATGATAATTAGCAAATCTGTTGCACAAACAATACCAAGCAACAAGTAACTTCCTGCAGTAAAACGAATTGGACTGAACAAGCTGGTTATTAATACTGCTTTTGTCACCCTAAATTGGGATCACAAAACAGAACTGATTCACTGCTGTAATTAAGCCAAGGGAGTTTCACGCTTTACACAGCTAGCCACCAGTGATGCTGCATTATTTAGAATTTCCTCACTTATTCAGGGAATGTACCACGTTATGTATGTTTGCAGAAAAAACGCCTACCCAGACTGACACAATACGTAAACCACAAGGAAAGCAACTGCCTTGTGGACAGAGGAAAAGTCACCACTGCTGATCTCAAAGCCACTGACAGGTTTAGTCAGCAGGACCTACCAGGTTCCACATTTTCCTCTAAAATGTTAGCCCAAGCTTCCTAGAAAGTGGTCTTTCCCTTAGACTAAACCAAGAAACAATGTTAGAATAGCTAAATAATTCCATATTTAATATTTCTTTATGCATTAACACATTCATGAAGTGTTGTAAAATTATTATTTAGGGAAACGAATGTTAGTTGTTTTTTTTTCCTCTTGGTGCAATGGGGGGCAGTTGGCTGAAAGAATTTAGTTTAGTTAGTCTTATTTAAGCACAGACTGTTCCAATAATAAATTACCAGATTTAAAATATATATTCAGTCTCAATAAAACAACTTCTTTTAGGCAGAATACCATCTGTAAAACAAAACTGATTATGCAAAATTCCGAGTACAAACTAAATTTAACCTTTACGGAGAACACTGCACAATACAATGGCAGAAAGCTGAAGGTATTAAAAAAAAAGTGGAAGAGTTGATGCTGAATCCTACATGCCACAAACCTCTACTCTAGAACTGCATACAGATAGGCGAGCTTAATCACCTTAGCATATATTAACCAATGTCAAAACTTCACGTTTGAAGTTTCTTATCTATTTATCACTTTGTTTGAACTGCAACACAAGGATTGCAATCTGAGCGGACAAAACATGACTCGGATTGCCTGCTCTGGCAGGGTGGAGAGTCATAAGCTTTGTGATGACCAAGTAAGAGCTCTAGTTTAGGAATGCCAGTTATTCAAACCTACCTATGTAAGAGTCTAAAAATTGGCCGTTAAACATCAGCTAAACACCTGCTTAAAGTTCATTTATGACTAACATAAGATGATCATATGGTTATATATCGAGTGCATGAGAATTTTTACTAGCCATAGCAGTCAGACAATGGTATGCAGCCCCTATAAAGGGAGAGCGCTTAGTTTAAGAGGAAATATGACAGATGGGAGATACTCCCATCACGTGCCTTTGTGCTCACTGCACTTGCCAACAGGACATCCAGGTTTAACCCGCCTGGGCTCACAACACAATACCCAACAATAACATTGGCAGCCTTAGAAAAAAATCTTTCACATACAGTAGTCTTGAAAGTAGGCAGTCTACAGCCAGCAATTCAGTAACTTACAAGACTGAGAAAGATTGAAGTGGTTTAGTTTTTCACGCTCATTTCTGTAAACTTAGATTCCAATATTAAATGCCTTAGCTGTGGAACACCTCCCATAGCATAATTTAAAATTCAGCTAGGAAAAAAAAAATCATCAGTGGCAAACAGATAAATGTGTCATTTCACCCCTTCACATAAAAAGCCCTCACAGGAGGGTGACTAAGTGCTCTAAAAACACACACCTCCCTTGACTGCCTCCAATTTAGCATGCTTAGGCATGCCATAGCAGCATAACATTAATGATAAAGCTTAGGACCATCACAGGAAGATGCTTCCTGACATCCCTTCAGGGGACCAGGTTCATATTTCTGTATCTGAGAAATATGAAATCTAGTCTTCCTTAGTAAAATCTGATTTAAAAGATGAAAAATTCCAGAAGTGCTCATTTGTATTCTTTCACACCTTTATATATATAAATAATCATTTATTTAGAGACGACACCTTGACAGGTCAGAGGTTTTGCTGGAGTATTACTCGAAGGAACACCTCTCACACCTCACTTGCTCCTACCATAGCAGACTTCTGTCTTCCAACACAGCTGCTGGCAGGACTACACTGCAAACCAGATCAAGGAATCGGAGTCAGCTAAATACACACACAGACACACACACAGACACACGAGCTTTACTGCCAAAAAACCTGTATACCAGGATTGCCAAGAACTTATCTACTATTAAGCCATAATCTCAGCTCTTAGGATGCCGTTCTAGCAACGTCCCAATTTCACAAACTTCTCTCTTGCATCATATCTTCATTAAGGAAGTTTTCCAAAGGATTTTACCAACAACAGTACAAGGCTGATAATGATGCAAATACACGAGAGCTCTTCTGAACACAGTACTTAAAAGATGACAGCTGACACAATGAGTTCCTTTATCTGCAGCTATTTTTAAAGGTATTCAGATCTGAATTTCAATATTAGAAATAAGCAGGGAGGCTGCTGATAGAGGTCAAGTATTATAAATACTTGAATTTATAAACCAATTTCTAGCCTTAAAGCAAAATCACAGCTGTACTGCTTGTAATTCTTTTAGAGTACAAAATGATTTTGCTAAATTCAGAAATAACACCAATGTAATGAAGAGTTGCCAACCAAAAAATAGTATCTGCACACAAACTAGCTTTAAATACCCTATCCTGATCTTTCCAGGAAATCTTCTAACGTGATGTGCAGGGTTTAGGCAATGTACTTTAACGTGCAAGGTGATTTCAGAATTAATCTAATAACACATTTATTGACTCACATCAGTAAACAGGAAATAGAAGCTGGATTCCCGCCCACTTAACTGCTTAACCAACTATACCATATACTCAGCTCGTTAGCTTGTACTCTAATTTCTGGTCATTCTACACGATGGTAGAAAAGCGACCGCAGAAAATGCAACAGAGGCTCCTAACAGCCAGTTTTACTTTATGCCTGGTCTGGTAGTAAATACTTTGTGCTTATATTAAAACTAGAGAACAGAAAAAAAAAAATCACAACTTCTGTGTAGCTTATTGCTATTTATATTCACTTCCCTCAAGAACATCACGTCATTCCTTCAGTTGCAATAATTTCTCCCTGGAAAGCAGGAGCCTTTAACATAGGCAACACAAAAAAACAAAAACTTTTAGTTATACCTTGCTGACTTAGGCTAGGCAAAGAGGACAAGGAGTATGACCATAATAGAAAGAAAACTGCATGTCTATTTTATTATTATTCCTCTCCTTGCAATACCAAATGATGGCCAAATGAAGAAAACTGTCCAAAGCAATTTTATAAACATGGGGTTCAGCTCAAACTCTGGTTAGCACCATGTGCTGGAGTCTCCAAGTAATGTCAGCACATGCTGCGTGCTCAAATCAGACAAAAGGCAAGAATTCTTACTGGTCAAGGACAGCTGCCCAGCTAAAGATCACTTCTTGGATATTTGCACTAACTCAGCATGTTACCACCGCACATTGCCAAGGCTGTTCTCTTGAACAACAAAGAATATGTCTTTCTTATGTTTCAACCCAGCAACAGCCCTCTCCCTGGGGACACGCTTTTGGTTACAGACAAACAAGCTCCTTTTGAGAACAAGACTGAGGATAAGTCTCCCATGGTAAAGCGTATCTTCTGAAGCGTAAATCACCCTTGCAGCAACTATAAAGCTATCCTGCTTGTCAAAGTCTTTTTGAACAAACATTTAAAGACAATATTACTTCAGTTAACATTTCATAAACAGCAAAGAACCACATCAGCTCTCAGTTGCCACGCTGCAGACAGATTGTGTCCCTGGTAGCACTCACGACTACAGTCTCCTTATCCAGGCAGCCCTCGCTTTCTCAAGCCAAGCTACCCAAATCCTCAGCCCCAGCATCCCCTGCCTTCTTAACACGGACCCATGCTCCACACCGGCCTTCAGCCTCCTGCACTCGGAGGCCAGCACGCCGTTTCACTGCCTACCCTCCACCTGCAGGAGCAATTCCTTTCCGGGGGTGCCACAGCACTGTCAACGCAAAGGGTTCCAGAGCCCTTCTGAAGCTCACGGACTCGCTGGCAGCTCATTAAGCAGAGCGGTCCGGACACTGCCACCCGCCCAGGCCGCCCGCCAAGCGACGCGCCGCAGAGCACAGCTTGCGGGAGCACCGCCCGGCCTCGCCGCTCTTCCCGCGGGCACCTGCCCCGCTTCGGCCGGGCCCGTCCCGCAACCCGGAACCGCCGGCCCGGGGCGGGGGAGCGGCCCGCTGCCCGCGTTACTTCTCCGGGGGTACAGGAGGGCACGGCGAGCAAAGCGGGGCAGCCCGGAGAGGCCCTGAGACGCCGCCTGACAGCACCGGCGCCCCAAGGCGAGCTCAGGCAGCGGCCCCGAGGAGGGACAGAGGCCGGGGGCCGGCCCTCCT
>VXAL01014083.1:104131-123073 GCA_013399475.1 Chauna torquata | reverse complement strand
CCGGAGGCGCCTGCGGGCGACGGCGTGAGCGGGGCGTTTCGGGTTGGGCGGCCGCGTCTGCCCCTGCCGGCTGCCGGAGCCCTGCGCGTCTGGCCCGGCCCGGCCCCGCGCGGGACCTCAGCCACGCTGCTGAGCGGTGCCGCGTGTCCGTGTGTCCCACGCCGGGGCTCCTGGGGAGCCCCCGTTCACCTGCAGCCCGCGGAGGCAGCGCTGGGGGCATCCCCGCGCTTAGCTTGTGCGGCGGCGGAGAGGCGCCGGGCGGCGCTTGGCGCGGAGGGCGCGGGTGCGGAAGAGGTGGCCGGGCTCCGGGAAGCCTCGAGCAGGCGGTCAGCCCGACGGCGTGGGCTGCTCCCTGCGGGTGGCCGAGCCCCTCCTCTCCCTCCGCGGCTGGGTTTGTCTCGCTTCTCCCGGCGCAGAGAGACTCAGGAGGGCGCAGAGGCAGCCTCACGCCGCTCAGCGTTTCGCGGCGCTCCCCGCAGCTGCTTGCAAGGCGAATGTTTGCATCGGGCTGGGACGACCCGCGGCAGCCGGTGGGAAGCCCCCCGAAGCCAGGGCTCGCCCAGGCGGGGCGGCGGGAGCACAGAGGCGGGCGCCCGGTCGAGCCGGCTGGCGGGGCCGTGGGCTGCGAGCAGAGCAGGCCTGCCGAGCCCCCGCCTGCTCGGAAACGTCACGCGGCCGGGGAGGCAGAGAGGGCCAGAAGCAGGTGTTTGGATTTCGTTTTTAATGAGTTGCATCAGCGCTATGCGAGCAGAGCTGTAGCGGGGCCTCCTGAGCCCCTGCCAGGGCAGGGGCAGAGCTGGGGGCACGCACGAGGGGGTGAGCAGGGGGAAGCCTCGGGAGCAGAGGACAAGCGAGCAAACCCCGCTCTTTCTGTCTGCTTAGGGGTACGCTCGGAGCTGACCCTTTGGTAGTGCAGGACCAGCCTTGCTAGGGCCGCAGGGGGACATGTACAACGCTGGGGGCGGAGCAGTGCTGAGTTTCTGGACGTTTTGAGCCTTCTCAGACTTGACATACAAAAGGCCAGATCCGAATTCTAGCGAGGAGCTCTGCTGACTTGGCCGTAACTTGCACCTACAGCCCTGCACCAGAAAATGTGCTCAAAATGCCCAGCCTCAGGCCGCAGCACCGACCCCACGTGCTCAGACACTGTGTGCTCCCAGCAGGCCAGAAGCATCGAAGCAAAAATCGTGGGTGCGTGGTGAAAGGTTCCCTTTCACCTCAAAGGTTCCCTAATATTTGCACAGCACATCTCATAACCTTCTGCATCCGCGTGCTGGAGGACTCGCAGCAACAGCAGAGCTTCACGCCTGCACGTCGGGGTTTCCTTTCTTCACCCATCAGCTTCGAATCAGCCACTCTGCAAAAGTCAGGCAGAGTGAGACGAAACAGGAGGAACAGCAAGAGGGAACGGCAGCACAGAGTGACTCAGGGCTGGCAGACTATCCTTAGCAAAGGGAGTATTGCATTTCTGTTACAGAGAGAAACTCTAATGGCTGATAAAGAAAGCAACAAAGTTCATAGCTGGTCTGGTGCTGCGTGACCGTGTGCCGGGAGTTACATGTCGGCAGGGCAGTTAAGCTGATCCGTGGGCATCATTTTCTCAGTGTCGATCTTGTAGGACCGGAGAACGCTCTTCAGGTGCTCCACGGTCTCCGGGTGCATGTCGGGAGCTCTTGACATAATCCAGGCATAGTCAATGTGGAAGAGCCAGAGGATGTTCGTGCAGGAGTACACCAGCGAGTAGTTTTCGTAGTCGGTGGAGATCACCCAGTAAGGGGCAGATGGCATGACTAGGGGACAGAAGGGCTCGGTTACGTGCGGTGGGGAACTGTCCCTGCACAGCCCCAGCGCCCAGGGCTGCTCTTGCGTTTGCTGCTGCCGAGCCGCACGGCTGCGGTCAGCACGGGGAGCTGTGATTTATAAAAGCCTATCAGGACTCCTTGTTCTGCCCAGAGGGACTGAAGAGAGCCACGAAGCCCTGAACAAGAAGGTCTTGCCGGGAAGTTAGCGCTGTGACCTGAACAGCTTGTCCAGGCCACC
This sequence comes from Chauna torquata, assembly GCA_013399475.1. Classification (NCBI taxonomy): domain Eukaryota; kingdom Metazoa; phylum Chordata; class Aves; order Anseriformes; family Anhimidae; genus Chauna; species Chauna torquata. Next base: position 121,033 of record VXAL01014083.1, on the reverse strand, counting down.
GAAAAGCAGCCCAGCCCGTACCCGCGTACGGGGACGGCCGGGACGGCGCGGGCTGTGGGCGGAAGGGTGCTGGTGATGGCTCCGCGGTGCGTGGGTAGGGCTGGCCGTGCCCGCGAACAGTACCTGCACCTCCTGTGCCTGTCCCCCCGCTCCTCCCCCTCCTCCAAATAACCGTGCGAGTGCTGTCAAACAGCCAGGGGAAAGGTGCGAGGAAGTAGAATAAGAAGGGGCCAAGGGGGGGCTTATTCTCGCTTTCCCAAGCGTTGCTGCGGACATACGGCATGAGCAAAGCGCACAGTCCCTCAGAGGCCCCTGTGGTGCGTTACAGCAACAGGGGAGGAAAAAACAAACAAAAACACACTATTAAAGATTATTTAAAGGAGCTTGTAAGCGGAGGCAGTGTGGGCTGGTGGCCATACCACCGTGCTCACAAAAACAAGCCTATTCCTGCCTCCCCTCGCACCAGCCCTCTCCATCGCCGCCTGTGAAACAGCCCGGGGGGACGGCAGTGCTGCCGATCTCTCTCGCTTTGAGACCAGCGGATGCAGAGGGTTGCTGCTGTAAATTCCGTATAAATATCCTCAAACCACCACCGGCTGGTCCAAGCCCCGTGCCTTCGCCCTGCTGCCAAGCCCCGAGGCAGGTTCACCCCTTGCTCTGTGGCTCGGCACCGCTGCTGCCGTGGGAGCTGAGCCCCCCCTACGCCGGCAGCCCCGCACAGACTTACACCAGTTGAAGCGGACAGCGAGCTTGGCCGGCTCCTTCACATCCGTGTGCATGATTTCTCCTTCCACTTCGTTAACTTTGCCAGTGGAACTAAGGGGAGAAGGACATAGCGAGAAATAGAATCAGGTGAGCTTGAAATCACATTTAAGGCTGTACGTCCAATACGTTACCCCTCCGGATGCGCTCGCCTACCAGCAGGGGCTGCGCCCCGTACCAGCTAACCACGGGACCTGCTCACCGGTGGGGATGTGTTCAGCGGCACCCGGGACACGCCAGGTCCCGGGGCAAGCGCTGTCCCAGGTCAGCCTGCCCCATGCCCCAGGTGCCTCTCGTTTCCTCATTGCCTCTTCCTCGACACCAAAACCCAGCATTGGTCCTGCTGACATCGAAGACACAGCGCCGCGCAGCCTGCAGACCGCCTCTGCCCTGCTCCGCCGCCCCCGCAGCAGCTGCCCTTCGCGGTGCCAAGGGCTGGGGCAGAGCTCAGCCTGGTGGCACTTGTCACCCGCTCTCCGCAGCTGTAGCGGCAGCCAGGCTGCGCACGGCACTGGGAGGAGCGGTGGGGGCCGGGCGCGGTGGGACCCTGGTCCCTGGTGGGATGCGGACCTCTCTGTGCAGGACAGGCAGATCCAGCATCTCCTCAGAAGTGCAGAGCTTGCCCAAGCTCTGCTGGTGGTGCAAGGCATGTGTTCACCTCTGTTTAATTACTTGCATTTTTTTCCAGGTCAACACACTCTTCCACACACAAATTACCAGTCCCTGCTCGGTGAGTTGGGGTTTGTTTCGCTGCGGGTGCCGAGCACTGCCCTGCTGGCAGCAGGCTCTGCCACTTGGCTGCCCGTATTATAATTGCGTTTATTCCCCACGTGCCTCAACACCTGGACGCTGCCCGTGGGGCAGGAAAGTTTCGGTTTCCTGTGAAATAGGAACGTTCAAGGAGGCATAAGCTCATGCCTCACCAGCAGCGCCCTGTGCAGCTTTGCCTAAGTCACTTTGTATCTCCATCTCATTTTTCCTGTCTGTACAGGACAAGGGGGAGCGTGTGTGCATGTGCGTGCGTGCGTGTGTGCCTGCAGCCCCTGCCTTGCCTTGCTGGCAGACACTGCCGGTGTCAGCGGTGCAGGGATGCCCCGGTGCCAGCGTCCCCTCTGCCAACGCCAGCTGGCTGCCAGGCACCCGTGCTGCAGGGACCTCACATTCGCGTGGCCGCCAGCAGCAAGGTCGGGGGCGATGCTGGAGCCGCGCGCAGCATGCACCTGATCTGAAATATTCCTGACCTTGAGCTGCTGCAGTCAGGACCCCGGTGTTCGGTCCCCCTGGGACACCCCGCCTGCATCTCCCGCGGGTATGGCGCAGCTGTTTGCCTGGCGCACCCCCAGCACGGGAGCTGCAGGACAATGCGGCGGGGCTGCAGAGCGGCATGGAAGCAGCTCCCTGCCGGACACAAGGCGCGCGTTGCTGTGTTGTTGTGCTCGTGAGGCAGAACAAAGTCCCCATGCCATGCCAGGGAGCGCAGGGACCGCTCTTCCCTCCCTGCTGGCTCACGCGCTCATCCTGCCACTGGCACCCCATGACACCAGGGCTAGCGGCGGAGCCAGACAGATCAATATCTGTGTCTGCGCCTCCCTCAGCACCCGCACACCCAGAACCAGGTGATTTGGAGAAAAATCACCCCCAGGGACAGCAAGAGAGGTGGCAGGAACCCTGCCACTGCAGGCACAGCCTGCACACGAACACTTACAGCAGCTCCTTGTTGATCACTTTAAACTTCCCGTTTTCCTTCAGCGAGTAGTTTGCCTGGATGCAGCTTCCTTTCTCGAAATTTGAGGGCAGCTTTTCTATCTCGTACCATTTTCCCAAATACTGAGAAAAGAAAGTCCAGAGAGAAGCTTTGAGCGCCAGGGGCCGGAGCAGCACAGCCGGGCTCCGCAGGCGGCATGGCCGAGCCCCCCCGGGTCGTACGAGCGGAGCTGCTCCTGCGCGGGGCTGAGCGAGCGCTGGAGCAGGGGGAGCGTGGGACCCGCATCGCCGCTGCCGTGGGGCTCCCAGGCCGCACCCGTCACACCCACCCGGTCACTTTGCCGCTGCTCCCGTGCCACCTGAGCCCCCCTCGCTGCCCGCTGTGAGGTTTTAGAAGGCGCTTCACACCTTGGTGATATCGAAGTTCTCCTGCACCGGTGGGTCTGGGCACGGCCCAATGTGGAACACCTGGCCGTTCCCGAAGCCGAGGAGGCTGAGCAGGACTGAGAGCCGCGCTGCTGTGCCCAGCATGGTCATGCCGGGATGCGGGTGGGAAGCGGACCTGGGAGGGAGGAAAGCAGCTGGGTTTGGCCCCGAGAGGCGGCAGGAGGGACAGCACAGCTTCGTGTGCCGGGACGTTGGCAGCGCTGCAGCGTGCGGGATGGGAAGCTGGCGACGGCTGCCCTCAGCACCACATGAAGCACGACCTGACCCCCCCGAGGCGCTGCGAGGAGGGAGAGGGCCCAGCGCCGCGCAGGGGCAGGACCTGTGCTGCTCCCCCCACGCAGCCCCAGGGCCAGGGCACTGCCCACGGGCTCTGCGCTCTGCTGGGGCAGGGAGGCACCCGCAGACCCCGGGCATGGGCTGCTCTGCTTCCCGGGCCAGCAACTCCTCCTCAGGAGCGGTGGTAGTATTTTCCCCAAGTTTTAAAGACAAGCCCAGTCTCTCTCCAGCTGCAGGGCATGGGCCCCTCTGCGAACAAACGCTGCATCTCTGAATTCAGGCACGTACCTTGACTGCTGAGGAGCAGCGATGCTCTGTGGAGGACCAGGGCTGCAAGGAACAGCTCTGTAGCCAGCTCTCTGCCTCATCGTTTTATAAGCGTGCCGGGACCGTCATTATTCAGCACCAGCACAAGCCACTCCCTGGTCCTAGACGTGTTTTGTTTTTGTGGAGGGCCAGTCAGCTGCCTTAGATCTGCAGCTGGTACGAAGCCGGAGATGGGCTGCAACTTGGCTGCTCACCCAGGCAAACAAAGGCGCCCCGTGTGTCGATGTTTAGCTCCCCAGCTGCTGAGCTTCCTGCTGCTCAGCTGCCCGGAGGGCCCGGGAGCAGCCCTCGGCACAGCCCTGGGTGCAAATGGCAGGGAGAGGGGAGAAGCGCCGCGGCCCCTGAGAAGGCAGCAGCAGCTCCCGTCCTGCTCCCTCTGGCCCAGGAGCAACCATCACCGTGCTCCCAGGGGCGATGCGCGACCTCCCTGCCCCACGCAGAGCCTGTCCCGGGGACACCCGAGCCCCTGCGGACCCTCGGGGCCGCTGCAGTGTGCTCATGGACACAGCCGGCTGCACTGGGGTGCTGGGGCAGCAGGGGGACCTGCGCCGGAGCGAAGCCGTCCTGCCAGGCGCGGGAACGCTGGCTCCTCCACGCCTCCCGGGCCACCGCGCCGGGAGGACTGTCACAGCGCGTTTTGTTAGGTGGTACAGGCAATAGCACATGGCCGGCAGCGTGCGTGGTGTTTGTTCAAGACAGGCTCCAAACCATCCCCATCCCAGTCAGTCCCAGTATGTGGGGAGGATTAAGTAACGGGAGGCATTGCAGGCTCATCCGGGCAGCCGCGAAGTATTTGGCAGGGCTTTTTTTCTAGATTTTTAAATCTCATTACGAGTGAAGGATGCCTGCGCAATTAGCTCTGCGCTGACCTGATGGTTTTTCCAGCAGGTGCCCAGCAAATGACTTTGACAGCAGTGCAGTCATCTGCGAATGCCGCCGGTGCCGTGAGTTATGCAAGGAGAGTTGAGTAACAGGCAGGATGCTCCGTGCATTTAATGACATTTTTAAAAATCTTATCTCTGATGAGACTTTCGCTCTGCATGTACTCTTACACGCTGCACCGCGTGCCCTCCTCACACGTGCTCACACAGGCTCAGGAGCCCCTGGCTGCCCAAACGATGCCCCAAGAGCCACAAAAGTCCCTCCCGAAAAAGCCCATCTGGGGAGGGTCAGGCCCGGGAGCCTCGAAGCAGAACCAAGAGCCGAGCCCTAGCTGCTGGGCCCTGCCTGGCAGCCTGGGCTGGTCCCACCGTCTCCAGGGGCACGCTTCTGGGCTCTGCTGGCCACGGTGGTGCCGTGAGTCCGGCCACGCAGAGCGAGGGGTCAGGGAAAAGCTGACCCTTCTGATCACCCCTAATTGTGGGGTGGGGAGAGCTCATCTCCAGCTGGCAGGCGGCTCCTGCCCGCGAGCGAAGGAGGGGAGGCACATCAAAGGGCAGGAAGCTGGAGCAGGGACGGAGGACAGGAAGGAGGAGAGGCGGGGGGAAACCAGGGCAAGAGGGGAGCAGGAGACACGCTCCAGGCGCTTCTCGCAGGAATGAAGCCTCCCCCACATTTCTGGGTGACAAAGCAACTGCAGGGCAGGAGCAGAGGGGAGGGTGGAGCGGGGCAGGCTCGGGGTGAGGCGCGTGTGGGGTGCGTGGGCACATGGGGAGGCAGGAGTGGGTGCAGCACAGAAAAGCCCTTGTTGCAATAAGCTGGAGCTGCAGATAAAGCCCAGCCAGCTGAGGGCTGGGGCAGGACGCTCCACACCACCCCTGAAGCTCCACCTGCAGGTAACCCCGCTTCGTGCGGAGGTGAGATCGTCCCGTCACACACCCGATGCCACCCTCAAATCAGCTCCCGGCACCTATGCGATGCAGAAGCTTTAGCTGGCCAGGCCAGGTGGGACCTGACCTCAGGGGACGGGCTGTCTCACCACACCGTGTCCCCCTGCACCCTGACCAGGTGCTGCTGCCTGCTCCTCACCGTGTGCCCTGGGGCTGCCAGCCGGGCCAGGGAGAAGCCTGCAGCGGCAGCAGGCACCAGAACTTCTCCTTGCTCTGAGCCCATGAGGCAGCAGCCCTGGCAGGGAAGTGTCTCCTCATTCAAAATGCCATCTCCTCCGTCCACCTTCCCCATGCACCTGAGGAGCACCATGGCACGTGTATTGGCCGTGGTGCTGGCCACAAGCTTCCGGTGGAAGTGCTTGTCTGGGAGCAGGGGCCAAGGTGGGTGTGGGGTTGGATGGGGCCAGGCTTGTGGCAGGCAGCTCCTGGGGTTGCTGCTTGCAGCAGGGTGGTGGAGCAGAACTGGGATTTCAGCAGCTGCACCCCGGCTGCCATGGGATGGGAGAGCAGCCGGAGCAACACCATCATGGCAACCCTGTGATGGGATCCGGCTCAGGACAGCCTAGAAACTGCCCAAGCTGGCACCAGCTGGAAGAGCCTCTGGTGGAAGCACTGCGGGGACCAGGAGCTCTGGGCACAGCCTCTGCCTGTGGGACACCTCCAGCTCCCACCCGGGGAGCTGCTCGCCCAGGGCTGGCCCCATGAGGAGCCTTCATCTCCAGATGGTGCCTGAGCAATCTGACTGCGCGGGGGCTGGAGGGCTGCAGCCGTGAACAAGCGCTGGCCTCAGGCCCCTTGCCTTTGGCACCCCAGTGCCAGAGCATCTGCAGGACCTGCAGTGCCGGGGCGTCCCAGGACCCGGGCCGAGCCCCAGCATGGAGATGACGCTGCTTGAGTGGACAGCTCTTCCTGATCCAGAGGATGCCTTCCCTCCCTTTCTTTGTCTTTTCTCCTGCAAGTTCATGTTGGTTGTTTTCCTACCTCCTCTAAAGGAAATGTGGCTTAGGGAGGGCCAAACAGGCTGAAACACGTATAGAGACAAAAATGAGCCTGCAGGGGAAGAGGCAGAGAAAGGGAGGGCAGGTGGGAACTTTCCTCTCTTTCTAGGAGTGGCAGAAAGTGCTTTTAAATCTGTTTGTGCAAGATGGTGCAAAATTTCCAACTACAGTTATGGCACCAAAAGAAGCAGACAAGCTCTGGAAGCACAAACTGGCCTCTGGGATGTGGGAACTTGGTCCTAGGCAAGTGCACAAAAAATGATGTGATTCATGTGTATGCAATTAGTGAGTAGTTCTCCACCCTGGAAATTACCCAGTTACCTATTCAAAACACAAGAAACCAAAGAGAGAGACTTAAGAAGCTGTAAAACTAAACAAGACATTATTATTTGAGGGACAATCCCGGTGGTGCAGGAAGAACAGGTGTTGTGGCTGGGCTCCAAGGAAGGCTCCCCTGCCTGGTCTGCACCGCTGTCGCGGTCTGGATGGACAAGTCCCTGGGGAGAGAAGCCTGAGGGGTCCCTACCTGGCTGAAAGCAGAAAAAATGAAATAGAGCAAAGAAAAATAGGCACAGAGAGGTGTAAAACAGACAGTGGGACAAGTCTCTGCAGACAGGACTGTATTGCAGAGCCGGACTAGCAATAAAACTTTGGCCCTGCGGTACTTCACCCCTGTGGATGCCGTCACCGTAAAAACCAGAGCTCAGACAGTGCTTGATCCCAGCTTTTCAGCGTGTCCCAGAAGTGCCCTGCACCAAGGTCAGCTGTACGCCGCTAAAAAAGTCCTATCCTTTTTTTGTTTTGTTTTATCACCTCTTTCGCCGGGTACCAGGCACGGCACGCGTTCAGCCCGATTTTGTTCTCGCGGAGAAGAGCGACGAGCGGCGCAGCAGAAGGGGCCGAGCAGGACCTCTGCAGGGCGCGACGCCGGCCTCCCGCAGCCGCGCCGTGGGCGCTGCTGGGTGCGAGCGCTGCGGCCAGCAGCCCGGTGCTCACGCCGTGTGCTCGGCTCCTGGGGCATTCATTCCCCCGTGCGTTCATGAGGCTTTTTTGCAGAGTCCTTAAGCAGTCCCCAGCGCAATGAAACATTTTTAAAATGCTTTAAAAAACGTCATTAAGCATAGTTAGAGAGCTCCTCCTACAGAGGTACTTTCTGTTCCCCCGGAGGAGGCACAAGGATCTGCTCACAGCATTGCCAGGGCTGTCCAGGAGATGCCCAAGCAAGGCTGTTTAAACCCCATGGCCCTATTTTCTGCAGCTAACACATATTTCAGCACCTTAGCTTGGGAATGCATTAACATGGTTACACAATTATATTTTCTGTGACCAATATACCACCCACGTGTTCCTCATGACATAGGTTCATAACATGCCGGTAGAGAATTTTAAGAGCCCCTTTTCAGAAAGACCAAGTCACATTGCTCAGCACAGGCTGCAGATCATAAAGACAGCAGCAAAAGTGTTGGCTTTGCCCATGAATAGCTGCACTGAGGCCACCGAGCTGGAGCACACATGCCCTACAGCAAAACACAGGGCTATGTGTTTGCTAGGCTATAGTTTATGTTATACCAAAAATAAATAACATAAATTCAGTGGTCAGTGCTTTGACTTTGTGTCAATACATAGTTACGCTTTGATATGGCACAGAGATACCATTCATAGCGAGTTTCAATCAAACCAGTTAGGAGATTTTAGGAATGATTAATTCTGACAGCGTTAAAGATGCTTTTATCTGTGCTTCATCCCCAGGGACACTAACCAGGCCTGTATTTCGGTATAAAAAGACAATGGATGCTTTATCCACTTACTTGGAATTTTTCCAAAAAATAAATGTCATAATTTCATTTCCTGCCATAATTATACTTGCAAAATATTTGTTATCTGTGGCGTAGAGCAAAAGCTTCCCGAGCGAGGACAGATGTACAGGAGTGTCAGAGGAACTTCCTGGGGATGGGATGGAACAACCGGGGACTGGGTTCAAGCCCCTGAGTGCCCCTGCTGGCAGCCACCTGCCCCTGCCTGCCCCCTGCAGCCCCCCGCTGGGGGTTCCTGCTCCTCCTGGTGTCCCCAGGTGTCCCCGAAACCTGACGGAAGCAGGCAGCTCATGCGTGGCTCAGGGGCTGGAAAAGTGGCAGAGGTGAGAAAAGAGGGTCCGGACGTGCTGTAGGGGTACACGGTGTCAGTCACACGGGCGTGCAGCAAGGGGACACCTGCAGGAGGGGCAGGAGGTCGGGGTGTCGCGCGGGGGCTGCGAGCACGTGAGGAAGAAGAGGAGGAGAGAAGCCTCCTCTGTGTGCGCTCCCAACACGGACGCAGGCACTGCCACCTCCCCTCTGCCCAGGTGACGAGTGCGGGGCCGCACCAGGGCGCAAGCCCTCCCCAGCCGGCCCTCCCCTCCCTCAGCCAGGCTCCGCGGGGCAGGCGGTCACCCCTGGCTGGGGGAGGACAGGGAAGGTGCTTTGCTGCGCACCCAGCGCCCGAGCACCGCGGGGCAGCCAGCGACCGGGAAGGAGACGCAAGGACGCGGGGTGCCAGCAGCCTGCTGGCTGCATGCCGCAGTGACTGGTTGAAGTCTCACCAGGAAAACGACTTCTGGAGCAGCACTGGACCCCGGGAGGTGGGGTGCACCACCGGCGGCCCAACCGCTCTGGCAGGGCTTGGGCAGCAGCAGAAGATAGAGAGCTTCCCACCAGCTGCCGGTCGGGGTCACCGGGCACATGCCCGCGGAGCAGTAGTTAGCCTCGGTGCCGGGCTAAAAGCGGCTCAGCAGTGCCGAGCCTGCCCTCAGCCGGGCACCTTCCTGCCCCAGGCTATGAAAGCCGAGAGGACTTTATGAGCCGCTTGCGGCAGCCTTCGCGAAGACTGGAGACCGCTGCTGCATTTTTTATTCTACCACAAAAAGTGATCCAGCCTATGGAAATGGGAAGAGAGAACCTATTCTGACAGCAGTTCTAACAACAAAATGAGTCAAACAGCATTGCGGTGCGCTACGTACCTTTTGTTTTTTCCACTTTCCAACACTTTTCCAGGATAGTGGCGGAGGTGGTGCAGGTGGTGAGGGAGCTCAGCACAGGCAGAGTGAGCTGCTCAGGACGCTGCAAGCCAGCAGCAGTGCCAGGAGCAGAACTGCTGGATCTCAGTCCTGGGCAGGAGTCTTTACGTTACAGCACTAAAACAGACTGGCTCTTACCTGATTACTCCCCCAAATACTTGCTCTATGATCAAAGCAGAGATTTTCCTTAATTTCATCTATTTCTACTTTTATCGGTTTCTTGGCAAACCCCAGTGAAGGAAGATCAGCCAGGCTGCTCCAGGTCACCAGAGCTGCTCCGGCTGCGTGCTGGAGCTGGCGAGGACTGAGAAACTGTGGTGCTCTCCACATCACCTGCCAGGTCCTGCACAAGAAAGAGCTTCCAGGAGGGCCCAAAGCACCTGGCACAACGTTTGGGCGGTGGACATCCTTGCGGCTGGAAAGCAATACCGCAAATCCACAGGCAGCAGGGTGGGCAGAGACCCATCCTGTTACTGCTCTGCTGCAGTAGGTGCAGTGAGGCAAACCACCCTCGGGGAAGCGAATTAAACCTCCCCGAGGGAAGTAATATTGCTGGGTGCTCGCTGTATACCGGACACGATAACCACACCTGATCACGGGCTTGGCCAAGCACTGTGCCCGGAGCTGCCTTCTGCCCCAGCGAGGCGATGCTGTCAGCCAGCCCGCGACACACGTGCCTGGAGCAGGGGATGTGCTCAGTCATCCTGAGGGGTGATGCGATGGGCTGGTTCGCTCTTGAGGCACCGCAAGGGAAGGCACTGCATGCTGCAGGAGATCACGCAGCTTTGTGCCTGTCAGAAGCTTCTGTCAGGGCAAAACTATTATTTCACGATTGTTTTTAGGTGAAGACAGAGCTCTGCTACCTTCCCGAAGAAATGCCAAGGGAGAATGCGATACGGCCGTATCAGCAGCATGGCCGTGGCCCTAAGGCTCTTCCAGCTCCGCTGAGAATGAATCAACTCTGCCTGGCTCCAGGCCAGGCCCCGGAGGTGGAGCTGGCTCTGTTACAAATTCTCATGCTATTTGTAGCATCTCTCCCATCCCCAGTGCTCAAGGTGCCGGCTGAGAAACTTGCTGGTATTGGTTTTGATTTGTCTCTAAGACATTTTTTAGCGTTGTGGTCGCACAAGAAGCTGAAAAGTCACATTTTGAAACCCCAGCCAGAACGACAGGTGCTGCTGTTGCCGCTGTGTTGCTGTTTACGCAGCACCACTGTGTTTGGGGCAGTTTCCAGGCTAGTGAGATAAAACCACTCCATGTTTCCTAGGTCTTAAAGTTTGTAAAACGCTAAGCAAGTCTCCCACTTCAGGTGCGCTGGGTGGCACTGTTGCAGAGCTGGGTGCAGCTGGGCCAGCATCAGCCAATGCAAGGCAGGACTCGGCCGCCTTGCTGACCTGTTGCAGCTGTTGTACAGATCTGTAGTACAGCTTTCTAATCTGCATCTGACATGTTAAATACTTAACTTTTTTCCAGCTGATAATGCTGATGTTTTTCTTTCTTTGATTTCTTCTCAAGGGCAACATCCAGCTGAATTTGTGCATGGTGGTTCAAACCGATGGCCCCAGCTAGCAGAAGTGGGTAGGAGAGCACACGCATTTCCAGCTTCTGCACCTGAAACCCCAAGCTTCGTCTCCTTCTCAGACCACATGAATTTCTTTGTCTAACCCACTCAGTCTTTCAAACGGAATGTTGCTCTGCACCAGGCTGCCGAAACAGGAGGCTGGGCAGGCTGCAGGAGCACTTGTGCCGTGGCTGGGGTCAGCACGGCTGCAGCCTGCAGAGGGCTGCACTCAAAAGTGACCTGGATGGAAAGGTTTAAAGAGCCAAGGCTCTTTAGTCACGACTGAGAACAGTCTTCAGGTACATAAAAAGCAGTTATGAAGAGAAAAGACCAGGCTCCTGCCTGTATCCCTCGGTGGTAGAGGAAGTGTAAGAGGTTTGAAGTCCAGGAGCCCTGGGTCCCTGATTCCCCCACAGACCTTCAGGAGCAGGGAAAGCACCACGGCAGCAGAGGCAAGGCACTGACCCGCAGCTGACGAGAGCAGCCCTGGGTACCCTCCCCTGCTCTTCGAAGGGACGTCACTGTGTGTGAGACCACTGCCATCACTGCCCTCCTCTTCCCAGTAACATTTCTGGCAGCGTCGCAGTTCCTCAGCTATGGATTCAAAGCCAGACATGCAAGAAGGGCTCTTCAAATCCTAACACCTATTGTCTCCAGCCCAGGTGTCAAAGCAACAGCTACATAGCAGACAGTGCCAACCCACTGCGAGTCAGCCTGATGCGTCATTTGGCCAGAAAAAGGAACGCCCGTTCGCTCAGGCCCGCCAGGCAGAGCGGCGCAGCCGTGTTGGTAGTACTCTGGCATCCTTCGCTCTGTTTCTTTTCAGCCAGCAACTCAGCAACCAGGCAGCACCTACAGGGCCATCACTTGGAAGGAAAGTGGCGCATGGAAATGCTCTGATTGTAAACATTATCTAAGAGAAATCACATCCCATTGCCTGCAAACACTTGTCCAAATGCTGGTTTTTCCCCTCAGCCAAGCAGGCTGCAGCGCATAGTTCCCACACGACACAGTTCACATTTGGTATAGTTCACCTCCTGACCGATTCTGCAGCTGTTTGAGCACTCTCAGCCATACGAGAACAGCAAGCCTAGGATGTCACCCACTCACAGCAGTGGTAAAGACTTTTGAAGCCAGAGGAAGAAGCATACATTCTCGTTCTCTGTGCAGCTCACTGTAAGGTAAGCACATACAAGACTATCAATGAGGGATCTCTATAGCAACTTCTTGCTTCTCACCTCAGCCCGAAATGAACCACTTCCTCTGCAGCTCTTGCCACTTAGAAGAGCCTTCCGGTTTCTCTTGACTTTTAGAAGTTATCTTTATTTATTCCACCTGCAACTAACTGTCTTCTAAACTCTCTCTTCCTTTGCTGCTAGTGGAGGTTTCATGTTGAGCGGAAACCAAGAACCACAGGAGTTGAGCCATGAGGTCGGGGACACACATGGGGACTTGTCACTGGTTTGGGACTTGTTTTGTGGTCAAGACAGAGAGAATCTGGAGCTATTTGGAGTACCTAGACAGATTCACAGTGCTCACTTGGGAGGCCCCAGGAGTGCCCTTGCTGCATTAAGCTGGACCAGAGCAAACTCAACATGTGGAGGACCGCTTCTTGGCTCCCAGGGTCACCGCAGAGAACCATCCTGATTTGAGCAGGAAAACAAACATTTTACAAAGGCTGAAGGATGCACCAAGGAGCTGTACCTTTGCTGTCTTCCAAAGCATTGTGAGGAACATGCAAAAAATGTATGACACTGCCATGGTCTTGGCAGCTGGCCCTTGAAAGGAAAGCCACAGGCACCTTCAGCAGCCTCACTCTTCCCAGGATACCACATCAGCAACGAGCATGGACTTCCACAGGATTTCACTCAGCTCCCTTCCAGCTTCTCCATCCTCCAGCTTTGAAGGTCACCCTCAAATGGAACTGAGTTTTCTTCTCTCTGTTACTCATCAGCAAGACAATGATCTGCCCTGAGAGCGTGCACAAATGCAACACTATAGCGCGAAACAAGGGTCTAGCTGCCTCAGGGAACAGATTTCAAAACCAAGTTTCCACTGGACACTGAACAGCTGCGGGAAGTTCAAGATGGGAAGGGACCTGCTCAGGCATCTTGGCTTCCCTCTGCTGGCTCAGAGCTCACGTGACCATCTGCACTGTACAGAAACACCCAGTACTTGCTCTTCCCACGCCAGCACTCTGCTCCTCTCACCCTCAGACATCCACCCACAGCTCCCACCAAGGCAGAAATCAGTCCAGGTACTGGCAGCTCACCCGAGCACTTCTCACAGGGGCAGAGGAAGGGACTGGTCCTCATATGATGTGAAATCCCAACCCTGGCTCTGGCAGGAGGTCCTTGCACAGCCTTAGACATTTCTTGGCTTGCAAGTCTCTGTTCCATCTGTAAGAAGAGCTAATCCTTATTACCAGACAGCTGTAGCATTTGGATTAGTTACATGCAGGATGCTGAGGCAATGAATAATGTGCATCACCACTCTCCCAACATTGTTGTTTGAGGGAAAACACAAGATATAAACACTGATAATGTGTTTGCAGAGGCCTCTCTCTGGCTGCTTTCTGCTAATGCTACGCGAGACCCGTGGGACTGCAAATGCACTGTTGTTCTCAAAAAGGCATCTACAACTCAGGCAGTGCACTTGCACAGACACAGACAGACACAGCTTCCCCTAACTGGGTAGCTAGGAAGACCTAAGGGGAGACAGGACAACACAGAGGCTTTTTGCTTAGCATCAAAGACTGAATGTGAACAGGCACCGGTGAATGATTCCCAAGTACAACCCCAGAAAAGCCCTGTTCTGGGGAACCTTTTCTGAGTCCTTCTTCCCTTCTACTCATTCCCACCAGCAGCCCAGACTGGGAGTCCATGGAGGAAGGATTTGTTCTTGTCACTGCCCCAGAACAAAGCCACCTTGCAGAGAAGAGCTGGAGGGGTAACTGAAGCCATCACCTTGAACATCAGCTCAAACATCCCTCTGCCCCTTCCTCCACGTAAACCTGAGCAATTTGCTTGCTCCCTGCCTCACTTTTTATGTCCTAAAATAGGTATAACATCCCTCTTCCCACCCCCACCCCCCCATTTTCTTCAGTGAAGACTACTTGCACTCACTAGCGGCCCAAACCAGCCAACACAAAACTGCTCAGGACACTGAGATGTTAATGGTGCTAAGCACAGTGAGGTACGTTGCCCGGCACTTGCGCGAACCACTTCCCACTCAGGGGCTCACAGCAAGCTGTGGCATTGGCAAGCGTGTGACAGACAGGAGCCGTGATGTCACTGCAGCCCGTGAGTCACACTGCCCATGCTGCTCCAGGCAGTTCTTACTGCTCCTCCATGGCACCACTACCTACAGAGCCATGGCCGTCTCCTTCACCACTGAGCCCCAATTAACACCCGATCTCAGATTCGGGGGAGGGGGGGGAATAAATGTAGAAATGAGTACTGGAGACATGGACATGTGCTTTACAAATCTCAGTTTATTTTTCTCTGTGCAAATCAGTGCTCCTTAACATTACTCACATTTCACAGTGCAGGGGGCAGAACTGATTTCAACATTGCTTGAACAAGCTGCAGTTCTGTGGGACAATGGGATCATTCTGGGTCCTGGATCCCAGACAATCTCCACATTCTGATGACCTGGAATAAAAAACTGCATGGACAACATTTTCAGAAGTTACTTGTAATACAAGCTACCTCCAGAGCATCTCCAAGGAAAGCCTGCTTTCCTCCTCAGGCATCACAGCATTCACAGCTGCATCCAGACTCCAAGCAGTTACAGGCAGTGGCATATAGAAAGTTTATGGCACAGCTTCCAAGTCACAGCTAGCTGTGACAGATGAGGAAAGAACAAGTGATAAGCTATTCTCATAGTCACTTAATCTCACGTAGGACAAAACAGAACAAAGTCTAGCAGCAGAATGGGAAGCTGGCCCCTAGAGTGAGAGGGTAGATTCTTGCTAGCTGCTTTGCTGGCAGTCACCACTCAGAAAAAGGAAATGGGGTGTGAAGCCTGGCAGCCCCAGCACTTGGAAAAATGATTCAATGTAAGTCCTGGCTATGGCCAAGAGGAGGGACCCTTGGGGAGACTGTGCAAAAGTAGCTCATACCAGTTATCAGGAAGTTCTGAGTAGACAATTGTGTGACATGGAAATTTCATTGTGCAACATTAAAAAAAGGAAATGTGTCACCTAAAGCACTCTTCCAGAGCTCATAGTCAGGACACACTGACTGCACAGTGCCCTTGTTCAACTGGTACCTGATGGAGCAGTTAGAGGAGCCAGATTTGTTTGCTACATCAGATTCAAGCCTGTCCCACAAAGCTCATGAGCAGTGGGTGGGGGAAGGCTCCAAGTCCAGCATTCTGAGGGATGACTGACTGAGGGATGGCTCAGACCCCGACCATTATTAGAAGGGCTTTTGCCTGCCCAGTGTCTGCAGTCGCTGGCTCTGGCAGCTCCTGGTCACAGTGCTGGGACAACTGAACCCTTCTTTGCAGCTTCTTTGCAGGTAATGAGGCTGTTTAGAGGCACTGTTGTTGTTTTTGTGGAAAGAGCAAACAGTCATGGAACAGCAGAGCTTCCTACCAGTACCACCAAAACAAAGCAAGGCTGTGACTGATCCATTTCTAATCAAACGGAAAACTCTGCTTTTGTTTCCCATTTTAGCTTTTCTCTTCAAGATATCTCATAGCAACAGCTTTGCTCTGCTATTACCAGCCTGTCCTTGTGAGGAAAAGCAAGAGCCCAGTGATGAGCCAAATTTATCACTAGGGGAGCTCTGTTGACCTAGTTACACCAGCCACATATTTGACACATTATGTCAACCTTCCTCTGCCTTCTCCACAGTTAAAAGGAAAACACCTTTCAACTTTAATCAGTGCAGCAGGAAATGCAAAGACCAAAAGTTCAGAAAAAAACAGAAAAGTCAAGCTTTTCTCAGCATCCCACAATACAAGACTTGAAGCCATAACCCAAAGTGAAAGTACAGGCATCTACAGGGGAGATGCATCAGCACTGGGTGCAGAACAGCCCTAAGTCAGCTCTAAGCTGTGCATACATACAAGCACTGGAAGGATGCTTGAAGGATGACCATTTATAGTGTGGCTCCAGGAACGTAAAGCCAGTCAGCAACAGCAGTGGGCAGGTGAGTCATGACTTGCAGCCTCATCCACCAGTACGTCTCCATGGGATTGTAGCGGTTGTTTGGGCGTGTGGAAGTGAGTGCATCGGTGATGTCGTTCAAGACCAGAGACATGTCCTTCAGGCCACTGCTAACGAACGACTTCATCAGGGCAACGTGGCGAGTGAAGTACTCCCTCCCGTAGTCCTCCCGCACGGTGTCGCTGGCTCCGCTCCACAGCGCCTCAGCCTGCTTGTCGATGCCATCCTCGGTCAGGATGCCAGTCGCTGCCACAAAGTTGCTCGGCTCGATGATGATGACTCTGACACCCCAGCGGTACATCTCCTGCCGGAGGCAGTCAGAGAATGCTGCCACCCCATACTTGGAAATACAATAGCAGGAGCGAGATGGACTCGCCATCCGTCCTAACATGCTTGCGATATTCACCACACGGCCTGGAGGGTAAAGAGCAAGGAGAGATGATGGGCTGGCTGTTCCCAGCTAGGTCAGGATGGGCTGCAGAAGAGGCAGCCAGAACATCCCAGTAAAAATGTGCATTGTTGGATGACATTGATTTGTCTGTATCTTGAAGGAGTGTCCAAATTCTCTGTTAAGGAGCCTCTCTCATGGCTCAAGCAAGGCCAGCTCCTGCTCTGGCCTCCTCCATGGATGGTACACACGCCTGCCTCTGTAATAAGGATTTATAAAGCATACATCTCCCTCCTTCTAATTTCCAAGTAAGGCAGTACTCATATCTTGAGGCTATTAGCTGCGTGCTCTTACATCAGTGTGTACCACTAGAACCAACGGA
>VXAL01014083.1:86030-103405 GCA_013399475.1 Chauna torquata | reverse complement strand
GCTGTGTAGTGCCTAGACTGACCCTCAAGAGTGGCCCATACCACTGAATACTTACACAACACGCCAGACACTGCTGTCTGTTTTGCCTGCATGCCTCAGACACCCTCCTTGAACTGCACAGGCACTCCTCAAAGCAGAGTACAATTCATCATTTTTAGCTACATTTCTTTGCTGTGCTGCAAAAGCTCTCTGAGCCTTGCCACACTGCCCAGCACATACCTTTAGCTCTGCGAATGAGGGGCAGAAAAGCCTTCGTCACCCTCACAGTGCCCCACAGGTTGATCTCTGCCACCTCCTTGTAGTTGTCTAAACTTGTAAACTCCACCTCTCCAAAGGTCGAGACACCAGCATTGTTCACCAGGCCCCACAGACCTGCTGACAAGCACACGGTTAAAGAGTGGAACAAGGAGGAACGTCACAGAGAAGCAGCTCTCCTTGTTCAAAGTAACCCAACTCCTTGATGAAGAACTGGGTGCTTCTGCATAAAAAAAGTTGTAGAAAAAAGAAACAGCAAGAAGAAAAAAAATACACTCTAAAGATAACAGATCTGAAGCCAATAGGGCTTATTTGGAGCCCCTGAGATAGTGACGGGGTCCCACAAGCATAGCCTTGCTTAATGTCTCCTCTAAGGTCAGAGGCTGCACTTGGTCTTTGTACAGCTGGATCTGGCTGACCCACTTCTGTGCCTCTTGTAGGTCCCAGGTTTGTCTTCACTCAGTGACTTTATCATATTCTCTTGCAATCTGAAGGGGGCTGGACTTTTCCTCAATTAAAACAAACAAAAAAGAGAAACAAAAATATCTTAGATTTCTAAATCTACCTCACAGCTCTGGGATGTGACTCACTGTTTTGGACAGCACATGGTATTGATCTGCAGGTTCACGGCCTAGTTACCAGCTTCTATAATATAGTCCAGATATTTGGACTCCCTCAATCCTAACTATAGCAGGACACGGCAAACTTACAATCAACCCTTGTAACTACTAGAATTTACAAATGAACTTCCGTTGTGCATGCAGTCCTGTCAAAATTAAATTGACTGCACTTACCAAGAGCTTCTGCACTGACCCCCTTACACGTCCGGGACTTAGCATGTCACAGAGTATTTGACCCTTCGAAGCAATTACTGCAGGAGTCCCCACGGCAAACTTTTGTAGGACTGAGTCCGCACTTTGTGAATTTGCTGAAGCACGGGACTATGCAGCCATAAACTGCAGTAGGAACAAACAAGAAGAGTCGGAACAAGATAATAGAGTTGCTCCTCATTAGATGTCCTGCCACACACCATCGTTGTTTTTCACTGCGTAAGTAGCGAGTGGGAACTGGGGCCCCTTTCTACTCCCTGACCTTCTTCTTACCACTAAGAACAAACACAGGACTACAAAGGAGTCTTCATGCCCAGAGAGCTCTGACGCTGCCATCAAAAGTACCCATGTCATGCCACCCTGCTGATAAACTTATCAAGTTCTCTAAAAATTTTTTGGGCTGTTTGCCAGCCTCTGCTCCATAACTCCCCAGCTCTGATGCATCAAGCCTTTTAATAACCTCCAGCCTAAATTATTCATGGTGAGACAGTCACCACGTATTATACTGAATACAGTCCTCTATGCAAATTATAATTTTTCACCATCACCCAATAAATACCAATGGAATTTATCCTCCTGGTGCGTTTAAAAAGCCCAACATGCCCTTGCTAGACTGGCTCTCTACTCTCATGATGACCCTGGTAACACTTCCTGCCCTGCTCCCAGCTGAGTTCATTTTCCCTGAAAGCTTTTGGCCAGCCACATACAGAGGACCAGAGGAGGTCATGTCCTACCTAGTGATAACAGCGCATTAACCATTCCCTCATCATCTGTCCCAGAATGAATTTGCCTACTCACTTGTCACGGCTGCCATCATTTCATCATTTCCCAACTGTCAGGTGGTGGTCCCTGCACCCCTTTTGCCTTGAATTTCTGTCTCTGACAGACAGTGGTGGATACTGCTCCCCTAGGTCAGCTCACTGGCCAGCAGCTCTCTCGTCCTCCAGAACAACCCTCTCCCAATCCCCTCCGGACCGCAACAGCCCCAGGGGCTGTTTCAGATAACAGCTATGTGGTAGCTTGCAGCAAAAGCCAAGATAACCTTCAAGTTTCTAAACGCAGTCAGGTAGTTTTACTCCTGCTCTGCCCAAGATCCCCTGCCTGTCACCACTGCATTTACTGAAGCTGCCAGCTTTAATAGGTCAAGATCACTAAAATTCATGCTCATCTGGGAGCCAGCACAGCATCTCAGCCTGAATTGGGTCCCCTGTGTAGCTGCAAAGGAGGCTCTAATCTCTAGCAGGAGGACCCTGGTAACAGAGCATCTGACAGTGTAATTTCGTGAGTAACAAGAAACTATGCACATCAAGTTTGGCAGGGATTTACCAAAGACCACAAAAGACAAACTGGCAGTCCCAGACTGACATCTGCAGTGTATTCCTGATTCTAAACTACTCTACAACCACTTCCCATTTCTTGGGTTATGTGGCGAGATTCAGGGACTTTCACAAAGAAGTTATTTACAATAGTTCATTCCTGCAGTTTGATTGCTCACCAATCAGGTCCTGTTACATACAGAACCAAGTGCTGATAGTTACCTGGTCACAAGGCTGTTTGCAGGACAGTGGTGTGTTTATAGAGCACAGCCTTATCACTATTACTTCTTTAATGTCAACAATACAGTGGGAACTACATAATACTGAAAAACAGCAGCACTCCCATCAAAATGAGTTTAGCCTTATGTACACCGCACAGTGAAAAGAGTTATAAAAGTCTAACATAAGAACTGTTCTGCACTACCTCTTCTGGGGCCACACCTGGTGTGCAACAAGTGCCCCTGTGCAAGGCACCTCAGTCTCAATGCACACTATGTTCCAGAACTTTATTGAGCAACTATTTATCAGCAAGCCTCAAACCTAACCTCAGTCACACTGGAGCTCCCAAAAAAAGCCTTCACTGTTTTGCACACTGTGCTGTAGCAAGCAATTACAGGGTAAGGCTCTCAAAAGCAGGAGGAACCGGTCCAACTTGCTGATCAAGGATGCAAGATTTCACTGTTCCAGCTACACGCAAGGTTTTGCGAACACTGCTGCATTTATAGGAGCAACAGAGCTGCCCCCTTACAAGTTATCACTCAGTAAGAAATGGCTCTGTGCCACCACTGCTGTTGCTGGGTTCTTCAGCAAAAGCTTGAGAAGCTGTGAAATGTGCGATGAGGGCTGGATGATTGCGTAGGAAGAAAAATCATGCAGAGAGAGCATGTGTGGGAACAGAGCTTGTATGTATCTCAGTTACGTTTGATATGCTCACATAGCATAGGAAGGGTGTGCTTACATAGTTTGCAAGAAGATTAGAGCTACTGTTATTTACTAGCTTTATATGTTTATATGAACAAAGTCATGCCCATGGCAGTCTTACCCATGTCTCAAGAGGAGCAATCACCCTCCAGCCATGCAACCCGTAAGTCCTGGAGCCACAGATGTAAAACTTCAGTCCACGCTCACCCAGGCTCTGCAGCTGCTGCCCAGCTTGCTACTTGCACAGAGGCTGCAGAGAGACCCTAGCAGGGCAGGAAAGACTCACAACCTCACCACATGCGAAGAGGTGAGGTGTGACACCAGGTGCTGGCTGTAAGCTCATATCCCACTGCCAAACCACGCACAGAAGGAGCTGTCTGAAGCCCAGTCCAGGAGCCAAGACATGCTGCAGCAGCGATATGCTATCCTTCCTCCCAGGCACCTCTGCTCCACTCAAGCCCAGAGATCAGTGCAAGGGTAGACATGGAGCACCTTGGCACGAGCAGCACCTTGAGCTGCCTGTGCTCTCATGGGCTGCTCCTACCACAAGCACTCTCCTGCATTCCCAGCCCCACACACATTTCCAAAAAGGAAGCAAGCATGCGGAAGGGACTATTATCTTCTTTCACATGCTCCTAGTGCCCCTGAGCTGGACTCATGGTTGAGGTGGCAGGCAGACTAAGGTGGTCTGTGCTGAGCCCGTCCTGGATTCTGTCTCACATCACTACTGTGGTGTTGCATGGCAAAGAAAGCATGGATTGGCCAAGCTGAAGAACAATCCAGGCTTGGGGGCAGGTCAGTTTTACAGACCAGCTCAGCACTCAATTACACAAGCATGTTGTACCAGCACAGCAGAGGGGACAGCAGTAAGCAGACAGGGCCTTTGGCCTCCCCACTAGCAGGGTCACTACAGAAATGTCTGTGAGCCAGGCTACAACAGGAGCATCAGAAGGGAATCAGGGTCTGGCCACCCTATGCCTTCATGGACACTCAAGGAGAGAGACGCAGGCTGTTTGGGACTTGCTGCCACTCATCACTTTTTATGGGATGCAGGGTTACAGCCTTACCCTCTAAACCAGTCTTGGTCTTTTGCCCTGCCATTGATGTGCTGAACACATGGGAGTTCTCACTGACCTGAGTACAGCACTGCCTGACTGTCAGTCACACACCGTTGCAGGCCTCCAGGCTTGTTAATCGTGTTTTGGCAGTGCAGAGCAGGAACAACCCGGCCAGAGTAGGGCCTGCTCCACAAGAAGGATTCTGTGAGCACACCAAAGAACCAGCTGGCCCAACAAAGGTCCCCACACACCTTCTTCTGGGTCCTTCAGGGTCCTCTTCACGGAATCTACAGCCTGAGCCACTTCCTGGTCGCTGCACACATTCATTTGTAGCACTTTCATGCGATCTGACTTCATATTCTTCAGCTCCCTGGCTCCATCTCCATTCTTATCCTGCTCAGCAGAAAACAAAGATGTCCTGTTAAGATGGATGAGTAGCAGTAATGCAGCCTTGGGCCAGGCATATTGACACAGACAGAAGATACGAGCTACTGAAATTGCACACACAGGTGTAAACCTGGTGTGCACACAGGCCCACAAGCCACGTGAACCAATGTGCAACCCATGGCTATATTCCTATTCCATCAGTGACCCACTGCTCTGAAGAGCCACAAAACTCTGTTTGCTCCTCACACGAAGGATTTCACATCTGAAACATTGTCAAATACTGTGCCAACCTGGGATAACCACAGGTGACTCTTCTGCCTCAGCCTCCGTGCTCTGTAGGTAACACAGCAAACACCTGTACACAAATCAGAACCAGATTTTCTAGGCTTAAAAGTAAAAGGCTAATTAGGCACCTTAGTCATCTAATTCCAAAATATTGCTTGGCTTCTAATGAGATAGGATTGTCAGACCACTTTGAAAACAAGACAGTAGGGACCCCTCTGGCTTGCCTAACAGCAAACAGTTTGATGCTACAGGAGTTAGCAGAAAGCATTTACAGCTGAACCTATATAACAGTAATCTTTTGCTCTTACTGCACAGCAGAACAGGATGCACAGAAATGCATACGCAGTGGAGATCACCCACAGGACAAGATTATAGACATGAGGCATGAAAGGAGGAAGCTCTGGCCAAAGAAGCAAGAATAAGACTCTTCTCCCCACTACAGATAAGAATGTGATGGCTCCGATTTCCTTCCTTTCCTCTTTTCTTTTCTAGCAGGTCCTTCTCACCTTCTCTGTCAGGACTTCGTTTTCAAAGACCAATGTGGAAATGTTTAAGAAAATAAGCATTAAAAAACATTAATTTAGGATAGAATACTAAAGATAGTTTTATGAGCCCTTATTTTCTTAACAGCTTGCTGCTGTTATCATTAGAGATTCTGTTACTGTTGTTTTTTGTTTAGCCAAACCTAAACATGGTTCAAATTCCAAATTTTACTTGGTCACTTGCAGACAGCATTGATGCCTACGCCTTACAGCCATGTTCAGACAATACACAACAAATAAAACTGAACAGAGAAGAGATTAGCCATGGAGTTCCACAGTAGGCTTGAGATTTAATTCAAACTACTCCCTGAATTACAGGTTCTGTTATGGAAGAAGGAGTTATGAATTAGTGAGTCACCGTGCCTGGCTGCCACTCTTCCTTCAGTACTTGATACCAGCTCCCACAGTACGAGGGCAAACAAGGTGAGCAACACTCCCACAGTCACTTTCTCAGCTGCCTCTACAGCAAGGCTGACGTAAAAACTGCAATCGCTTCGCTTTTCTACACTTATCTCAGGCTGCCTATTTAATGAATACAGTACACAATATCTGGCCTCTACCTTCAGTTCAGTGAACAATGACGTAAAATGAAGGAAGAGCTGAAATTCCATCTTGGCTTTGAGCAAAACAGGGCAGCTCTGTTAGCACCAATATGCAATTATTACAGAGTTATGACAACAGTAGGAATCAGCTTCTGTCCCCATGGCTGCATATCATTTCACAATTGACCTATTTCCAGGTGTCACAAACAGACAATAAAGACTTGAAGCTTTCTAATGCACATCAAACACAGCGACTGCTCTTATCTAACCATGAAAAGAATCTCCAAGTGACTGTTATGAAGTACGGGTAACATCATCAGAATATTATATTCCCTTTGAAATGGGTGACGGTTGTGTGATGCCTCACTGTATGTCTGGAAGATGCTCTTGCATCTCAGCTGTGAGTTATACAAAGTGACTTTCAGCTACCTAACCGTGAATAAAGTGGAGCTAATTCTGCTTGTAGCAAGAGGCTTACTGTATCTACATGGAAACAAAAACTTAACTACACCTGTACTCACAGAGCACTGAAAACACCTTTCCCTGCATGTTTATATCTTTCACAATCCTCCCCCCCCGCCCCCCAAAAAAAAGAAGTATTTCCACTGTTTTGGCTAAAACTTCCATGTCTGTAACTTAAAAATCCAGTGTAAATTGTATTATTCACACTGACGTTGAGTTTTCCCCTATCACCAGTGCAACCCATCTGCAAAGTTACCTTCCCAGCTATAACATTCCTTGTTGACAAATCACACTGATCTTGGAAGACTGACTTCAACGTGAAGCATCGACTGGAACCCACTTTTCATAGTTGCAGACACCATTCCAGCCGTTATTATAGTAAAATCAATACTTAACTCTCTGCAACCTTGTAACATGGTGCAAGGACCAGACAAACCTGAGTGGAAACTCAGGACCGGGTTAACACAAGAAATAGCCAGAAGTACTGCTGGGAAGATGGCATTCAAGGCCACTCTAATGACAGCCCCAGGGATGGTGACTCTGCAGCAGCATGTCCCCCTTGGGCGCTCTGTGTCCGTAGACCTGGGCCATGCTGGGCACTCACACAGAGGGCAGCGTTTGGGGACATTCACTGCTCCCACGGGCGAGTCCCTGGGCAACAAAGCCCATGCCAGGGAGGGCTACTACATGGCAGGGTGAGCCCAGTGGGATCCCAGGAGAGATTGTGGTAGCACTGGTCCCATTGCTCCTGCAAAACCTCTCCCCACCACCCCTTTGCTGTCACCTTTTTCTTTCTCCTCCCAGCTTCCCTTTCCCAGTTTCATTGGTGCTGAAAGCTGTCCTGCTCCAGCCCAGCCTGCTGCCCGAGCACTCTCCTGAGAGGCCCCCAGTGGGACTTCACCACTTCCTCCCCACTATCTCATTTCCCCAGTTATCTTGCCCCAGCAGCCCTGCGATACCTCCCGCCGCCTACCCCA
Source organism: Chauna torquata (assembly GCA_013399475.1). Taxonomy (NCBI): domain Eukaryota; kingdom Metazoa; phylum Chordata; class Aves; order Anseriformes; family Anhimidae; genus Chauna; species Chauna torquata. The sequence goes on along the minus strand of VXAL01014083.1, from coordinate 95,830 downwards.
CCCTGTGCCTAGCAGGGGCTGCTCCTGGGCTGGGAGGCCACCAGCAAAACAGCCTTCCCCCCCCAGCAGAGCAGTCCTACCCGGGCTTCGGCTGCCTCCCTTGCTCCTCTCTCTCCTGCTCTGACTTGGAGCATCCTGGTGCAGGACAGGCAGACCTACAGGCAGAGAGCTCTACTGTAACAGACTGAGCCACGGCTTTTTCCAGGGAAACCTGTGGGATTCAGCATTAGATCCTGGTAAGGACCTGGGCACCTGCAGTGGGATTTCAGAGGGAATGAAGAAGCCATAAATACTGCGCTGAACACCCCTCCCCAAGCTGTTACCTATTCCAAAGGCGGCAACACCCCCCCACCCCCGGCACACACACTTTATCACTGCGCTCTGACCTTTCCCTTCTGGTTGTGCCTCAGACTTACTCGCATCGCGCAGCAACCTAGACATGACTTTCCTGCGACCGCTCCCCAGAGCGAGATGTCTCCTGTTCTGCCATATCTCAGGCTGACTCACTGGGTTTACATGCTCCCATCGTCACCAGTTCCCTCACTGCCTTGCTGCTGCCTACCCACTCGTTCTCTTTTTGCATTTCCTCAGCAGAATGCCTCATTTGTCATTATTGGATTCTATCTATTTTCAGACTGTATCTCATCTGTTCACATCATTTTGAATCCTACTCGCCCAAGGGCCTGTAATCCTTCCTGCTTGGAACCATGCACATTTTTTCCCTAAGCGAACTCTCCGTTCCAGGGCACTTCCAAGACAATTTCACTGGGGGCTGAAGAGCAGTCACATGCTTAGAGCATAAGTTTGCTCACAAGACTATGAGGGGCTGTGTCAAAACCTATATTCAGGATGCATTTATTCCTTCCCCTTTAACCACTCTGCTGCTTAGCCAGAATGAGACGAAGTTGACATGGCACAGCCTGTTCCCAGTAAACTTTTATAGTGCACATCATACTATGATCTAGGCATTTATAAAATTGACAGATCAGTGTGTTGCAACTTCATCTCCTGCACTGAAGGTAAGCTGCCTGGTTCGTAATTCCAGAGGTCTGTCTCCTTTTGAGACAAGTACAGTATCTGCCCTTTTCCAGCCGTCTGGAAGTCCTCTGGCCTCCAAGTGTTCCTGAAGATATCACCCACGGGGCAGAAACCACTTTGGCTCATCTTCCCAATGCTCTTTAGTATATCAGGAAAAATTTCTTTACCTTGAGGGTGGTCAAACACTTGAACAGGCTTCCTAGAGAGGTGGTCGATGCCCCATGCCTGTCAGTGTTGAACAGGCATTTGGACAATGCCCTCAATAACATGCTTTAACATTTGGTTAGCCCTGAAGTAGTCAGGCGGTGGAGTAGGTGATTTTTGAATGTCCCTTCCAACAGAAGGAATCTATTCTAATCAGGCCTGGTGAACTCAAACACACACATTTACGTAAACATGCCCTGTTCTTTTCCTTTTCCATCCTGCAGAACAAAAATCCCTACCTCATCATGAAAACTACTGGCAGTAGGCATCTGAAAACAACTTGTTTTTTTTCAGTAAGATCAAAGAAAATAAGATGATTATTTCAGTACTTCCTATTTTTCACGTTATTTTGTAATTGATCTTTGTGCATTTTTCCATCTGAATTCTAATATATTAATGGGAACCTTCCCTGTGGACTTACTTGTCCTTGCTGAACAAAATGCCTTGTGCACTTGATCCTCTCCAGTTCTATCTCAGCCTGCTTTCAGTATTCCTGTAACTTTATTTTTGACTTTCTCATCATTAAAAACTCCCAATGCACTTGACAGGGTACCATCTTGTATCTAATGTAAGAGCTTTCTGTGACTAATAGTACATCAGGGATCCTTTAATTCTCAGCACAAAAGCACGCAAGTAAGTGATGATGGAGTAACTATGTGTGAACTAACAGCCTCGCATCTGCTCTGTGACAACTGCTTCCATACCCGCTCTGACCCTGTAGTGAACCCACAATTCAGTCTTCTTTCATGACAGGGTAAGTTTCCTCGCATTTGCCGTGAGCAGTTACATGCATACTGCCCATTACTATAGGGTAGCTGCATCTTTAGCCACGCTGCATGTGCACAGCTTCATGTAGCGGCAATAATCACTCGTATGCTCATACCTTATTCTTCACAACTGATCTGACGTAACAGCTCCCTGCCTTTATAGCTGTTTCCTGCTTCTTTTGGACACATCGTCCTTTTCTGCAGCGACTATATGCTTCTTTTTCTTGGAGCAGTCAGCTCTAGATTTATAGCCTTCCATCTCAAGAGCATTTTACCATTAGGTTTTCAGTAAGCTCCTGCTCTTCAAAGTTTAAATTCCTATGCCTTTCTCCCCACGAACCATCTAAAACACAAGGTTGTTCCATGAGGACGCTGCCTGTCCCGAGAACTGTAGAAAGCATTTGGTTGTATCACTTCAGCAACAGCTATCCAGATAACTCTTTTGCCACCAGACCATGTCCTTCAGATGCACGTAGGGAGAGATAAAATAACAATAACAATCCAGACAGAAAAAAAAACACAAATGAAATTCTGTGCCACTGAATCCTGGTCTTCCATAAATTTATTAAAACACAGAACAAGAAAACTCAGTCTCCCACTCTCTACCCCCCCTTCAGGATCAAGTGCTCAGTTAACATCTTGAAAGTACCTGCAAACCAGCTATGATTGCTGATGCAGAGAATTTAAGTAGGGATCACTAAGATTTCATCTGAGGAAGAAGGTGCCAGACCAGATCAGAGAGGACTGCAAGAAATGCCAGGCCAGTCTGTGAACAGGTAATAATCTGTGATCAGGAAGTAATTTTTTTTTGTCAATTAAATGAACAAACAGGGCTTACATTGTGTGCACAGGGCTTGCATTGGGCTTCAGATGGAGTCTGGCTCTCTGTTGTGCACTAGTGTGCTGCCTTCTGAAATAGCCTTCTCAGAACCACTCTGTCCCCTCTTGTTTCTGTTCCTTACACCTGCTACTGTGCAAAGTGAGTGCCTGACTTGCTATCACCACAGAGACAGACACCCCAAAAGAGCGTCTGACACGATTACTGAAGGATTTACTGAGCCTCTGTATGGAAATTTCCAAACAATGGCAACTTTCCAACAGGACTCACTTGCTCTCAAGTTACACAATATGTCAGCTGATAATAACTTTCCCTCCTGCTGTGGAGGAAGAACGTAACCTCCGCTGAGATCACACAGGCAAGGAGGGCCACCTTGTTTTTTTTTGTTTGTTTGTTTTTTATTCTCAGCCTCCACAATTTTCAAGCATCTGTGCTCATCACTACGAGCACCTGGGCTGGAACAACCATCTTCAGATAACTCCTATTCCATTGAAAAGTAATAACAAGTAAAGCAAAAAGACACAAAATACACTGTCATTCGTTAGCACTAAAAGCAATGATTATTATACTGTCAACTGAATTTAGTTATTAAACTTAATTTACTTTACTTTTATCTTGGCTTAAGGTAAGTCACTTTTCCTGCTTCTAAAGCACCTAACGCATCAGCACAAACACAGGAGAGCTGTAGAGGAAAGTCAGGACAGAAAACAGCATTTACCTCCATGAGCAGATAATCGATAGCCCAGAGTTCTGATAGAATTGTCATATCAAAACACAAGCTTAACAGCAATGAATTTTTAAAGAACATTTATCAAATTGGGTGCTCAATCCCTGCAAAACAGCAGAAGTAGCTCTTGCACCAAAGGAGAAGAAAAAATATCGGAGAAATGAGAGACTGGAATAAGGATGTAAAGTATCCTTTAAGACAGATGGCAATTGGCAATATTGGAAAGAAAATACTCTTGCCACCATTGGACCTCCCAAGGGACAAGTTTCATTCAGTATTTTCATCAGTGACTTCCATTCATAACGTGGAAGTGTGTATGACAAAATTGGAGGCACAGAGAAGCACATCACAACATGCAGAAAGAACTGCACGACCATAAAGAATGGAGTAGCAGAACAGGACAAAAAAATAATAGTAAAGTGCGAAATAATCCAACTATGTATGATAAGAAAAGTCAGCTATGAGCACAACAGTCATTTAGATTGGAGTGACTAAGGAAATGGAGGACCCTGAACAGAAGTGATTAGGGAGACTTGTTTAGGCTGGAAGAACAAATGCTGAGACAAGATTTGAACACAATGCTGTTACATCACACAGATGGGATCCTGAGGAGAGATGAGAAATTTAGTATCATTTGATAGAGAAACAAATATGAACTGATTTTGAACAATCCATGTTGGAAGTTACATGAGTTTTGATAGTCAAAAGAGCAGGAAAAGGGTAAAACCCCAGCTAAGACGGAAGTGGAGCTGGCCCAATTTATAAAAAGGATTACACAACATGGTTACCTGCAAGAGCAGGGACTGGGATGATGGGTCTGCAGTGTGCCTAAACTAATCTCTTACAAGTGACACCACCTACCAAATGCAGGTGACAGACGGTGAGACCTACAGGTACCAGAAGGGTACAGTTAATTGGTTTATTCATCTATCCAGAAAGTGGACAGAAGCCGTAGAAGCACAGCTAGAAGACGTTTTGGAGAAACTCAACCAAGGCAGGAGAGGTGGCTTGGAGAAGAGTTTGAGGAGAGTGTCTGCAGAGGACAGTAACAGAGTGAAAGACAGCAACAGAGATGCCTGGAAAGGCAAGTAGCCATGGTGCCATAGCAATCTTGGACCATCAGACTTACTGTGTTGCATTATTGCTCAGAGGCTTCCAGCAGTGAACTGGAACCTTGCACCCTACTACTGTACAGACATGCAGCTGACAGACAGTCGCTGCCCTGAAGAGCTCAGAATTACAGGAATGACAAGATGCAACAAGCAGATGAAGCAATGGAAGATATAAAGATCCCTGCCCACCAAACCTCCCATAGGTCTTTGACCAGGGTAAATGAAAGCCGCAGATGAAGAAGCTGTTACTTGAGATGCACTTTTCTCCAATTGCAGAAAAATTTTGATCAATGTTACTACTCACCGCTAGCAAGCATCCAGCAAAAACAGTAAATCCATTTGCGTGAAGCTGTTTTGCCAAGGCATGTCCAAAACCTTTGTCACAGCCTGTTACAAGCACCGCCTTCCCTTTAACCTGTATGGGGAAAGACAACAGTATGATACCATCAGACATTGCAATGGTGTAGGTACCAGCAGCATTGAGCTGCACGGCAAAAGAGCAGCTTGCAGTGCTGCAATCAGGGCCAGCCTGTTGTTAAAAGGTACCATCAGTGACTAGGAGGTGATACAGCCGATATCTGGGTTCTGTGGGGGACTGAGCTCACCTGACTTGAGCTATCTGTACGATGGCTAGACAACTAGCTCAGACCTGATGCATAATTTTGGACAAGTATCACTCTGTATGCAGCAATATCCTAAAGGCGATGGAGCCAGGTCACAGTTCTCTGTAGCTCAGCTCCCTTTCCCCATGCGTGGTGGAGAGCACAGATACAAGTTGCAGTGGCCGCAGACCCGTCTTACTGCAATCTAAACCCAGCCATTTCAGTGGTGCTTCTGCTGGGTCGATCAGCCTAAAGATGACCACTAGATCACTGTGTAGAAATGTAACCAGCTCCCCGCTGCTGTGAAATCCCAGGTTTATTCAATTGCTAGCCTGTAACAATTCGTGTTACCTTGATACCCTAACTACAACAGCAGAGCTTTCTTTCAAGTAGCAGTGGCTGAAACAGTACAGAAACATTTAAAAATATGCCCACCTGCTCACAGGCGTATAAGAGAGGCATTGAAAACATCAACGTGACAGTATGTCACCTGCTTGAACCGTACAGCAGCTCTTTTAACTGCAGAGTGACTATTGTCTGTACCCTACTCCCACTCCCACTCCATGCAGTACAGTTTAGCACGCAGGAATGTGACTACAGGTTAGGGCTTCCTGCTGAAACACTGCACTTTTAACAGGAACCACTCATCAAATCCTACAGTTATCTCCTACATTATTATTATCTTTTGACTGACAGATAAATTGAGAGAGAAGATTTGATACTACATCTGCTTTGACACAACAGGCTTGTGATAGTTCTGAAAACAGAATCCAAAATCCTGAACAGACTTCTGTACCAAAACATCACACATTCACCCTCTTTCTCCACTTGAAAGCCATCTCTCCCCTTCTCTCCTCACCACAGCTGTGGAGCAAGGAACTCGTAATGTTTAACCCAGCTAGCAGCCACCCAGCTGCAGCAGTCCAGGCTGCTCCAAGCTGAAACCATATCTGTCAGGCAGTAACGTGGTACAGTAATAAATATCTGGAGAATGCAATAAGGAAGTGAGGTCACTTCCAGCTCTATGGAGGTATCTGCAACTAATATTCTCCATTATCATGTAAACAGCATCTGGAATATGAACATTTGTACTTTATACTGTTTATGTATGAAGTGCACCATCTTGCCCAGCCACTGTTTCAGACAGAAATGGGGCAATCACCAGTGCTCTGATCTCGTTTTGCTGATGTGTGGTAGTGAAATGGCAATAAGGAATAATTGCAGGGTGATAGCGATCAGTTACTGCACATACTCAAAATGAGGCCAAGCAGACAGCAATAGGCAAATGAGCTACACCCTGTCCTGTCCAATATCTCACATTGAAGTCATTGTTTCAAAGGAGAGTCATGATGAGAAGTCTCTCCCACATTTATCATATGAACACCCACACAAATACTGATTCCTACATTCAGACAAAAAGCACCCAGCTACAGGATAGTTCTATTAAAGCTCTGTAGGTAGCTACAGCAAAAGGACATAAGGTAAATGAGAATTAAACATAGTGCTCAATCTTCATCTAATTTACAGTGACACAGCTCCAAGAGAGATGATGATCAATAACGAACCTGTTCACAGATTTGCCAAGGTTACTTCCCACATTAATTCAGCAACCTGGCCCTTAGAGAAGAAAGGATCTGACTTTTTCCCCTGCCTTACATACCTACACCCTTTGCCTCCGAATCCTGAAGACAAAGGACTTCCAGAAAGCTGAGCAACTGAGCAGGACATAAAGAGTTGTGATTGTTTCCAAAGACCAGAACAGGCAAACGCAGAAGATGCACAACTCTCAGCTGCAGTCAGCTGCCTCATCAACCAGTCTGATAGAGACAGAGCTCAGGTGCAGGAAATAAAGGAAGACCTATCTACAAACGGCTGGGCTGTGTTGGCATCTAATTTTAGCTCTCAGCAGCTGGTTTGTTTTCTCTGGTTAAAACAAACAAAAAAAAACAACACAAACCAACCACCAAAATATATATAAAAATGAGGACATAGAAAAAAAATCCTCTCAGCTGTCTATAATGAGAAGTGAGCAACAACTTACAGTGTAGAAGGTTCCAGTGATTATTTAATTATTTGCTGTTATCCTAATTGCTGATAAGAAGACATTTGACTACAGTAGCATGGTTCATAACAGACTGAGGTCCCAGCAGCATAACAAACATGCATAGAAAACCCAGTGGATATAACAGATCTCATATCCGTAGCTACCCTCATCTTTGTGACATGCCTGGTGGATAGAGAGCTTCCAAGGATGAGAACAGGGAGTGATCCCATTCCCAAGGTATGCAGCCAAAGAGATCCTACCACAAAAAAAACCTTGAACAGAAAAGCCTGATCATTCTTACCTTTTGAAAGTGCCCAAGATAAGGCCTAATAGGCTTCGCTCCTGGAGTTTGATAAGGGTCAATCTGCAGCTTACAGCTTGACACAGTGGTGAGACAGACAGAAAAGGCTGAGTGTCATGAGGCAGAGAGGACTGGCTCCCACCTCTCACAGCTGGCATCACAGTAACAGTAATCAGCATTTTAAGGAATTTCAGGTGCCTCACTCACTAATGCTCTTACAGTGGTCTCAGAAAACACTATAAAGGAAACTGTACTTGCATACAACATTGCTAGGGCACATGAGACCTGCTGAGAGTGCAGAACTGGAGGTGCTGCTTTGGTACCTCGGGAGGGTAACACGGTCTGTACCATTGCCATGTGATCCACAGCACTTTACCAGTAAAACATGTTCCCCACAGTTCAAATAGCTCCAGTGAAGCAGACTGGTTTTAGCCTGCAGCCAGCTCAGATGTATACACTCTACCAACTTTTCCTACTGGGATATGTTTGCTTTGTTAATCAGTAGAACTTATTTTACTCAGGCAGGTAATCTATCCAATTTATACACATTTATTGCAATAAGGAAAGCAAAGCTACTTTGTTGTCCTTAGTCTTCCTGAAAATTTGGGAACCCACCATGCTTGCCTTGACTTTATCCTCTTCCACTCTGTGCCATGTTATTTTTTGGATCCTGTTCCCTTTCATGACCTCCCCTGACCATTTTCTTGTTATCAGGTAGGTTAATTTGAAGATAAGAGCAAGCAGTTACGTAGGAAACTTGGCTTGTTCCTTATTTCCAGAGCTGGGAATTTGAAGCTTTCAGTTCCAGGAAAAGGAACTGAAAATATTCTCTAAAGAGAAGGTATTTTCCCAGCCTACAAAATCCCCTGGCTGCAGAGCATCCCCTAGACACAAGATTCCTTTGCTAAAGGCATCTCTGAATTATTAACTTTTCTGCAGTTCTAGACAGCATGGATTGCCTGGTTATAATGTAGAAGTGCACTGCCTCTGTTCTAGTACAATAAACATTCACAGGGAAAAGCTGTACAGGAAAGTTAAAGCACAAGAAGCTAGGCATAAGCCGTCATGGCTAAAAGGTCTCCCATGCCAAAGGCTAGAGGCCAGCTAGTGTACCATCCATTGTCTTCCTGATGAGACACAAAACTGCTCCTTGAATCTCTGGAGAAGGCCAAAATGCTACCCTTACTCGGATATTTCCATCTCCATCTGTTTCTCGTGACACAAAAGGCAGATGGGATGGGAAGTGTCAGAGGAGCAGAGAGCACAGAAAAGTAGTGAAGCAGGAGGTTGCAAACAGGACCGAACTGTTATCTGCCCATGTCAGAACAGGCAGGACTGAGCTGGAGGTTCTAGAGCAAAAAAACATGCTCACTTCCAGATCCTTTCTGGTGCCTGCAAAAAGGTTATCTGGAGCATAAGCAAGAGTGAAGTTCACTCCAATCCAGTGAAAGCATCCCAGCCACTTTTGTTTTTTTTTTTTTTAAACACATAAAAGGAGACTGGTTATGCAATTATTCTATTCACAGGGCTTTTTTCTGCCTTATGCTCACTTTCAAATTTAGAATACTGGACCAAAATCCATGCATTCTCCATTTTCTGAATCTTGTGAAGTAAAACTGGGTTTTACAGTAGCACAGGTGTCAGCATTGCAGCCATAGTGACAGCACTATCTCAGTCAAATCCCTGCAAGAAGAGCTGACAGACCTCCAGAAGCTACTTCAAACGTGAAGATAGCATCTCTCAGCAGCCTCATTTTCCCTCTCTCCCTCACAGCGTTTACGCTAAGCCTTCACCAGCCCAGCGGCCGGTTCATAAAGCAGTAGGGCCTTCTGCATCGCCCACGCCCGCAGCCACGGGCGCGACGCCTCCGGCACCACCGCACGAAGCTCCCGTGCTCCAGCCCGCTTCTCTGCGGGGCAGGCGTCCCGGCCCCCGGTTAAACTGCAACCCGGGCGGCCTGGCGCCGGCGGCAGAGGCGGCCCCGAAGGCGCGGCGCCATTTTGAGCCCTGGGGGCTGCCGCTTCCCCGAGGCCTCTCTCTCCCCCTGACGGGCCCGTGCAGCGGTCAGCAGGCCGGGCGGGGCGCCCCTCAGCCGGGCACCCCGCGGGGCGAGAGCGCAGCGCCGATCCGAGCGGGCCGAGAGCCGAGGGCCGGCCCCGGCGCCCTC